>VMRK01000394.1:0-7500 GCA_016801395.1 Leptodermis oblonga
AGTAACGACTCATCGCATCCAATTTCTTGCTCGACAGCAAATTCTGAGCTCAAAGGAAACTGTATCTATTTCACCAAAGGCAGGCGGGATTGGAGTTTATATTGTTACGATATGGAAGAAAATCGCATTGACGTATTCGTACCTTGTACAGAGGCGGTCAACAAGAGGTCATTAGCTCATTTTATCATGGTCCAACCATAATAATTTATTGCGTTTTAATGAAAATTAAAGGAAGCCGTTTGCTTTTGTTTTCCATTTATTATAATCCAGCATTTTATGCAAATTCAGCTTTCCAGTTTTTTAAGTCCATTAAATCAATACTCAAACTTGTAGATTTCGTAAATTGTTTAATTAATTTAAGGAGGTCACCCATATGTCTGCCTGTTAATAGTTATCTCTGTTCCATTAAAAAAATTCACTTTGTACGTATTACTATTTTTAGTAATATAATGTAAATGCTTTAAATGGAACAAAGAGAGTATAACTTTTTAGATAAAAGCCGTGAACGCAATTTCTAAACTAATAAAAAATGTCACGAAGAGTGGGTTTTAATGTTACAAACATTGCCAACAAGCCCCGCAATACTAACTATAGTTAGTTGCCTATATTAATGAACTCACATTTAGAGAAAAAAATTATATTAATGGAAAAAATTGTGATAAATTACTTATTTTATATGTTATATTTTACTGTTCATAAAAAAAGTATACATTTTTTAAAATTGAATCCCGCCAATGGAACTGCGAGCGTATTAGTTTTTTAACCTAGATTTTGATGAACAAATCTTAAGGTCATTTTCTTAGATGCAGAGTGAACAAAAAGAAAATGTCGTCCACTTATTGTTACAAAGTAAACCTAATTCAAAGCTGTCACGGATAATAAAATAATTACAGATTTCGTAAATTGCTTAATTAATTAATTCAAGGATGGAATAAATGTAGATCGGACAAAACAAATTAAAAGAAATGTTAATTACATTTATTTCCCCTGAAGATTGAAAAAATTAACTACCGACACCTTGTGATTTGATAATATTATCAATGTCCCATAAACGTAACCTTCAATTTACAAATGCCTTCTAAAGTTTATAAATGTATTTGTAACTAACATAAATCTATTACTCTCTCTCTCTTCCAATAGAACAGTTCACTTAACATACGTACAACTTATTATGAATGTTAAAGTACAATACTTAAAATGACTAATTTGACATCATTTATTTCATTATTACACTTACTTATTAAGTATGTGTTAATTGGTACCACATGTAATTATATTAGTAAGGATACGATGAGTAAAAAAATTGAAAGTGGACTCTTCTAATGGAACAAAAAATATTTCTCAAAATGGACTTTTCTAATATTAATCAAATTATGAGTGATGTATTAATTAAAAATTTTCAAAACTTAAAGTAGTATTGCTCATTTTCTGAAATATCGATGGATGATTAGATGTAATTAACCTCACGAACATGACAATTATTAAGGGAAAGAGCAAGTAAGAGATAATTAAACCAATATTAAGGGAAAGAGCAAATAAGAGAGATGAAATTTTGGAAAAATTCGCAAGAACAAGCTTTAATTTTTTTGAAGGAATTCTTCATTTCTCATTCATAATCCTTCTTGCAGAATCCTATCAACTTTGTATTATAAATAGACAGAACTGACAGAGGTAAAAATCAACCCGACATCTGAGGGCTTGCACAAGCTTTAATAAAAAGATTAAAGACAAGTAAAAAATTCATCCAAAGTGGAATTTCAAATTAGGGACCATTGTTGTTGATGATCAAAATTAATTATTGAAGCCCAATCATCAAGGCCCAATATTTACAAAGCCCACTCAAGTAAAATAAATTAGTGTTCATGGTCCAATTCAACTCCAAGGCCGAGACAATTGATAATAAATATTGGGCACCATTTTTTAATTGAAATTGGGCCCAGCCCATGTATGCACTTTTAGAGTGATGATCCACGGATCAAGCAAAACGTTTTATCTGTAATCACAAGTCAGGATATTCGGCTTTGTTTCATTAAAATTCAGAATTATTGAGACAAGGTTTATACTTCAAAAATCGTGTGAGATTTTATTCTTGCTTAAGGATTGTTAGTTATACATTTGACAATTTCCAAATCCCTTAACGTTTTAATGGAAGAGTCATCTAAAATATATATATATATATAAGTACAATACCTAAAATAACTAATTTGTCACAAATTTTTTCATTTATCCACCCCACAAATATCGATAAAAAAACTTAAACCCAAATTTTAGAAAGCACAACAATTTGAAATAAGTAGTCCCTATTTGTATCAGATCTATTCTCATGTTCAGATCTTTCCATTTTTTTAAAACTCATTTCTTGTAATTTTCCATAAAATTATTTGAAAATGAATTGGTTGTCCATAAAATTGTAGGAGGACAAAAGCAGAGGAGGGAGGTGTTTCAAAAAAACAAGGGGAAAAAAAAAAAAAAAAAAAGCAGCGGAGGGAGGAGGAATGCGAGGAAGAAGATGAACGGAACCAAAAAAAGAAAAGAAAAGGGAAATGATAAAAATACCCTTACAAATTGGCACATGACAAGCATGTGACGCCCATTCTGTCAAGACTAACGTGGACTAACTGCAAATGACATTTTTGGCATGTTTTTAAAAGTATGATGGCATTCCTTGGGAAAAAAAAAAGTTTAGAGACCAAACGAGAGATTTTGGAAAAGTATAGTGATATTTTTGGCAGTTCACTCAAACTATTACAACTTGACTGAACAATTAGATTCCTTTTTGGTTTTAGTTACTTTAATTATCTTACCAGTTGAATTTGGATTTTCTCTTCAAGATACCAAATTCAAGTTTCCTTTTTCTTTAATTAATAAAAGTGGAATTTTGGATCTCTACATTGTGAGATAACCGAATTCTACTTTCCAAATTCATGCTTCTTTTGACTTTGGCTTGTAAAAGGTTTCCAACTCTTGTTTGGATTTCAATTTTAGTTCTTTTCCTTTTCTATTTCTTTGCATTTTTTGGATTCCCCTATCCTTATAAATAGGAGAATTCGACAATAATAAATTCAGAATTCTTCGGTTAAAATTGTGAGGTTTATCCTTTAATTTTAGAATTCTCAACCTTGAGCTTGTGCATTTTCACGTATTGATAATTCTGCAAGTTCCGAACTTAGAAGAATTTAGGTTACTTGCTCCGCCTAGATGTCTGTTTGTTCACCTCTTAATTCACTTGTTAGTTTAAGAATAAAAGCAGCTTAGTCTCACTTAAATTAACTTGTAATTTTAAATTTTCAAGAGAGTAAGTTTGTGACATTCAAGATCTCAACTTTCCTTGGCAAAGTCTTCCTTAACGTTGGGCGTTTCAAAATAACTCACATCAATAACACTCTCAAAATTCATGCTTCCGGACCATTGATTCATCTTATTCTCTGGATAGAAAGGGAGAGAAAGATATGGAACTTTTCAAAAGATTGGATTGAGTCTCTGTTCTCTTGTCAACTTGGTTAGGAAATTTTTTTAGTCAGGGAAGAAATTTATTTTGGAGGGAATTTCTTTTGAGGATTTGTGCAGGAAAGAGAATAATAAGTGTAATGATTATATTTTTTTTGAATTTATGTGAGTGAGTATTTAGAGGGAATTTTAAAAATTGAATTATGAATTTAGTAAAAATGATGTTGTTTCTTTGTGTAATATTTTTGAGAAAAAAATGATACTTTTCCTGATTATGTTACTAAGAGAACAGAGCCTGATCAGAATTAAAGAAGGAGAAATTGGAAAAGATTAGGAAGAAAAAAGAAAAAAAAGAAAAAATGGGAGAAGACGTATCACCAAATAAGGGTAATTTAGTAACAAATAATTTTTTTTGCTCTGTATGTTAAAAAATGCTCTGAGAATAACACTAGCCAATCAAAAATAATGAACTAAAAGTGGAGAAGTATTTAAGTGCAGTGGCAGAATCATCTAAGGATGGACAATTCAGAATCATCTATGGATGAGCAGTCAGAATCATGCAAGGATGAGCAGTTGCATAACCGTCTAAGGATGAACAGGCTAAAATCATATGAAAGTGGGAGAGGGCTATACAGAAGCCGAATAACATACTTCAGTAGTCATCTTGAGGAGCCACCGCTGCCGCCGTCGTCGCCGGATAACCGCCGCCTTTACGGATTACTCTAACGTAGTTAAAACTTGCTCCGAACTAGGCTCAGACCACTGTTTTTTCAAGTTTCATTTTTCTTGTTCTTGATTTTCATATAAATTCCATATATTGTTTTTAACAATTTCCACTGGATGCAATCGACCCTAGGTGATTAAAAACATCCATAGAACACAAAAACAACTCATGCATACGAGATCCATGGTTTATTTTCAACAACCCATTTGTTTTATTCTTTTCAAAACTATAAGCTGCTATGCCTACTTTCAAGCATTACCATAAAAGATCCGTACTAACCTAGGTACTTAGATTACCACGAACGTGTTGAGGGGATGTAGGACTATCGATTGAAGGTGAAGGAGGCGGTTATCCGGTGACGACGGCGGCAGCGGCGGCTCCTCAAGATGACTACTCGCAAGAGTTTTCTGGAAAAACAGTGTGACATGCCATGTTTGATGCTTCGTAAAAGGTCATCAGAATGGTTATAATTCTGTAAAAATTAGTTGGATTATTAGTATTGATGCATGTCTACAAATTGGTATTTTTGGAACGGAATGAATCGGACTAGAGACGCAAAATAAATGGTCCCGAAAAGGCCATCTCGCAAGCTATTTTGGACATTTTTACCATTTTTTGGTCAGTTTTGAAGCGGGGGTATTTTGGTCTTTTTTTTCACTTTACAGAGTTCACAAAAGTATTGGGGGTGGGGGGGGGGGGGGGGGGGGGGGGGGGGGTGTATGGTAGCTTTTTAAACCTTAAGGGGGTGATGCGTAACTTTCCTAAACCACAGGGGGATAATCATGTATTTATCCTAAAAAAAATTTGGTTGTTTTTGTATTCGATTTATCAAACACGATACGTCAGTTGATGAACATACCGAGTATTTATTTATTGGGCAAATGATAAATACCCCATCGTGGTTTATTGGAGGTAAGAATTATCCCTCGTAGTTTTAAAATACCATGTCCACAACAAATTGGCTGTTGAAAACATCTTCTAAAAATCACTCTTCATTCACACTTAAAAACAAGAAATAATCAAGATCAAAAATTCAATTTTAATTAACCACTAATAACTGATTCCCATTATTCTCAGAAAAATGAGCCATTGTTTATATTAAAGCCGACTATATCTTGATTAATAAATAGGGGGACATGCATGTTGAAATTGAGACTTGGATTAATAGCGTATTTATGAGAGTGACAATTTTAGACCCTAAATAAACATTAGTGATAAAGTTAAACCTTCAGGGGCAAAAATGCACCTTGCCCAACTATAAAATCCGATGAACCCTAAACCCTAGTGAGCAGCTCCTTCAAAAATGGCTGGCAAAAAATCTCACGCGAAAGGTAAGGGGCTGAAACAACCCACAGCAAATTTCACTGTAAATCCAAAATTAAAAGTGGTGGACATGTAGTACTTGCAAAGACATTCATGAGAACAATTGATCATCAAAGGATGCCACGGATAACGATGATAAATTTAAGTATGCGACACTAGAACTCCTTAATGCCTATGTTGCAAAGCATCATCAGGTAATTTCTGGGGTTCCTTAAAATCAATCTATTTATCGAGTTTGCTTAATTTTTGTGGAATGTAAATGAGCCGAGCTGTGAGCAAGCAGTTCGGTCTAGCTCGAGCCAATTGCTCGCGAGCAATTTGGTCAAAATCAAACTCAAACTCAGTAATACTAGCTTGCCAGATCGTCGAGTCAATCGAGCTAGGCTATTATACATTTGTCAAGCTCGAGCTAGGAATTTGTCCAACTCGAGCGTATTATATGATACTTTGAGTTGGGCTTCATTTGATCTTAGAATTTTACCTATAAAAAATTTCATACTCCTTTGTCTTTCACCCTTGCTCTTTACCTTATAACACTCAAGAATATTTAGTGTATTTTGTAATATAATTAAATAAAATGAAATTAATAACAAAATATAAATAGAAATATGTATCATTTATTCTCTCACCCACTATATATACGTGTTTACTGTAATTACACAATTTTTATTTAAAATATACACTAAAGTTTGAACTATAAATGAACTACTCAGCCTAAGTTAGCATTATTCTCTAGATTAGCCAGTCTCTCTTTTTGCTGTTTTTTTTTTTAAATTTTTAAACATGCGATCATAGCTATTATATAGTATATATTTTTTAACATTTAAAGGGGTATTAATTTGTACCATACTAGTTTTAATTGTAGTTAATCATATATAAAATAGGATGCACCTGATACATTAAAATGATATGTTAACTCACTCATATATAAAATTGTCACATATATGAGACTATTTTTTAATGAATTGGGCAAGGGTATAATATGTCTTATGATCAATCAAATGTCTTGTCGTGCATCTTGGAGTGATTAACTGTTTAAAATAAAGAATATGTTAAATTATAACATGATGTGAAAACCTAATACATAACAAATGACATATAACACGTATATGATTCAAATTAACTACCATAATTTTCATAACTAAATCATTCAACATTTGTGTGATAATGATAGCTTTGATCCTTGAACAATTTTGACCTTCTTACTTTTTCGTTGAGAAGCCATCTTGAAATATAAGAACAAGGTATGCTTTGATCGGCTGAGAAAATCGATTTGCAAACTTGTTTTAAGAGGAGATATTTTTTGACACAACACAAACTGATAACTAATCTTAAAGGCAGCACTAAAGAAGTCAAAGTCTCAAAATTCTCTACAAAGGTCCTATAGCAAATAACAGAGATAAAGTTTTGAAAAAAAAAAAAAAAAAAGGTAGAACAAGCTTTAATTAGATTAATAAAGACAAGAAAAAAATCATCCAAAAGGAATTTCAAATTAGTGACCGTTGTTGTTGATGATCAAAATTAATTATTGAAGCCCAACCATCAAGGCCCAATATTTACAAAGAAAGCCCACTAAAGTAAAATAAATTAATGATCATGGTCCAATTCACCTCCATGGCCGAGACAATTGATCATAAATATTGGGCACCATTTTTTAATTGAAATTGGGCCATCATTTCGTTAAGTACAATGGGCCCAGCCCATTTATGCACTTTTAGAAAGTGTTAGGGTATTTACCCAGAAATTATAGAAAATGGATGAACAATTAGAAGAAAAACATTGTGACATGAGAAAGAGAATCGAGAACGAAGAGAAGAAGTTGAGGATAAGAAATATCAGATCACATTTAACATACCCATCTCCTCACTATTACATAATATTTATACAAACTCTTCTAACGACACCATTTCATAATTCTAATTAAAACAAAATTTCAGATTAATAATTAATTGCATAATAGAAAGCACAATAATTTGAAAATTAAGTAGTTCGTATTTGTATCCCAA
>VMRK01000394.1:12500-53558 GCA_016801395.1 Leptodermis oblonga
CTCTGGGTAAGAGTGTCGGGTATTCCAGTGGAATTTTTCACTCAAAGGGCGGCAAGGAAATTAGCGGCGATAGTTGGAGAAGTTCACGAGATGAAGGTGGGAAGAACGGGCATTAGAGATGCCGGGTTCTTGAAAGCAAGAGTATGGATTCATATTACTCGTACAATATTAGGCGGATTCTATCTTAAATTGAGGCGAGGTGGAATGTTTGGATACAAATTTCCTATGAACAGGTGCATAAGATCCGCCGAAGATGCGGAGCGATTGGCCACACCTTTAACCGGTGTGGAGTGAGAAGTGATGCCATACTGGAAAATATTTTTCACCAAACATTCAATCAAATAGGCCAGGAACTAGGCCTTCCAATCTATGCGAACATGCCGAGGAGAAGAACAAGAAGTCTGCCAGAGGATTATCTGAGAAATTCGGCACCTTTTTTCTTTCCGTACAGGGATGAAAGATATCCGAATGGTTTCAGATATAGGATGATCACGGAGGAGTTCAATCCAAATCAAGTAATTTTTATCCACATGACCTCCCGGGAAGTGAATACCAACAACAACGTCGTACGAAAGAAGCAGAGCCAATGGTGGTAAATGATGAAATGGAGATTCAAAATATTCTGGATGAGATTCCAGCAGCGCAACATAATGAGGTAATACATCAAATGCAGGGGGAGAATGAAGTAGGAATGGAGATTTAGAATGATAACACCGGCCGGATGGCGAGTTGGAAACATCCCAGAGCAGAGGATCCAACTTCGAATATCCCATCACGAACACCATCTCCATCAGATTATCCAGTGCTTGGCCTTCTAGGCATTGAACCGGAGTTCGAAAATCACCAACCAACGAGAGTAACGGAATTGCCAACTGGTGAAATAATCGAGGAGTTCATCACACCGGAGGAGAATCGATGGGGCTGGGTGGTTCCGGCGACTGAGTTCTGGAAAAAGGTGGCGTTGGGTCCTTAGTACACAAACGCCACAATTACTGAGGTGGCTGATCATCGAGATGGGTGGTTGGAGTAAGAGGAGGGCCTTCAATTCTCCATTAACCTCTCCATTAATCTCACCGAGAAAAAAAAACATGCGATTTGACAGAATTCGGCACCAAATCATTTTTGAAGAAAAACGGGGTGGTTTGCAAAGCTACTGATGAATTTTGGAACTGGGCAGAGGAGAATTGAGGCAAAAAGAAGGTCAACATTTTGGGAAGGAAATCTGGGATTCTGACACAAAAGAGCAGAAAAGCTGCTGAATTAAGAAGGGATATGGCGTATCGAAGGTTTAAACGCAGAATGACAAGAGGAATAGTTATCCAGGAAGCCTCAAATATTAATGCTGCAACTGCAAATGAGGAAGTTAATGAATCGGGTATCCATCGGATAAGTCTGACTCAGATCAATTCCAAAGTGATGCCTTCGAATTAAACCTCTCACTGGAAGAAAGGAACAGAAGAAGAGAAATTAGAAAAGGAAAGAGACAGATGGGCCCAAACAGTAAAGGAACAAATAAAAAGCCCAAAAGACATCGAAGCCGAATCCCAGTGATGACCCAACAAGCAAAACCGCAGAGAATAATGGAGCAGGCCCAAGTCGGGAAAACGACCATCTTCAATGCTCGCAAACTTCTGCTGATGAAATGCGAGGCCCATAAAATGAAGTTCAACACTTCCGCCCAATCAATTCACCAGATCCACTAATACGAGGAGGTGATGCACAGGAACCAAATCAATTGGAATCAATCCAATTTGGACTCGCAGGGGTTAAGGTAAATGGAGGGGGCATTTTGAGCCAAGCTCAGTTGGAATTACATAGTGAGCATGCATATTCATATTCCATGGAAAGGTCCAGTTCACAGGGTGAAAATCAGAGCTGTACTCCTAGACAACAGGAACTCTCATCTGAAGCCTCGGGACAGATACTTAATCTGGAAATTAAGACTAACCAACCAGAACATTTTCCCAATACAGGTATTAAAGAGTGGTTTAGCTTATTCATCAAGTACTGGAGGAAAATTTCTAGGAAGGAAGTAAACCGGAAAAGGAAAAGTTGGTCACCAACGAAATCGGGACAACAGACTGGGGATAGCACAGATTATGGTTCTGAAATGCAGAATATGTGGAACGGAATAGTTCAACAGATGCAAGAAGGTCTTACAAGAAGCAATAGTGAGATCTCCTCTGAAGACGACCAAAGTGAAGATCAGACAAATGTATCTGACAGTGGAGAAGAAGTTGAGGAAAATGATGAAGGCGAACAGATAGAAAATCAGAAGAGGAAAAAGTTGCACAAACTCTGGGTCCAAAATGACTCCTCTCAGTCAGAGATTTGTTCTGTGGATCAGATATAGTGGATCAAATTGTGTGTGCACTGGGCTCAAGAAGAAAAGGTGAGTACTATAAAAGAAATGCCAAAAAAGAGAAAGTAAATGGTAGAGGAGGAAATTGTGCAGGTGGCGATTCAGAGAAGGAAGGTTAAAGAATGTGATGAAGACGAGGAGAGGATCACACAGATAATACTCAAATACCCTCCATTGAACTTGCCGGAATCCAAGAAGCAAATCATCGAGGTAATCAATCTGGCTTTGTTTTATGCTGATGTTGTAGCATTGTTGGTTAATTTGGCAATTGAGGAATCTGAGGTCTTGAAGGTGGTAGTCCCAAATCAACCACCCAATTCTCCATGAGGCACCTTTGTTGGAACTGCAGGGGACTAGGCCAACCCCTGACAGTGCAAGTTCTGAATAGATTAATTAATAGGCATAATCCAGATCTAGTTTTTTTTTTTTTAATGAAAACTAAGATAATGTATAATAGACTTAGTAGTATTCTATCTAGCTCTGTATTTAGGTTTTGGGAAGTTGTAGAACCTGTAGGGATGGGCGGGGGCTTATGTATAGCGTGGATGGCTAATATTGTGGCAACAACCATCTTTAAATCACCCCATTTTGTATGCCTGAAAATATCATCTATAATGAATGAAGAATGGATTTTGGGTTTGGTGTATGCTAACCCTGTCAAATCTAAAAGAGATGAGGAGTGGAGGAAAATAGCTGCTATCTTATTTGATTTTAATCTTCCTATCTTAATGATTGGTGATTTTAATCAAATTTTAGCAAAAAATGAGAAGAAATGAGGGAATAAACTACAACACAGTGAAAGGGGTACTCTAAAAAATCTACTGGAAGAATTTTCACTTTCAGAATTAGATCACAAAGGATCTTGGTTCACATGGACTAATAACAGAGAAGGGACTGAATGTATTTTGGAAAGGTTAGACAGAGGGTTCGGTTCAACCTCATGGCATACTAGGTTTCCAGACAATCTGGTTACAAATTTCCCAATTATAAGATTTGATCACAGTGCATTCCTAGTTGATACACAGCCTCAAAAGAGAGGAGTCCCACCTACAAGGAAATTTGAGAGTTTTTGAGTAAGATCTGATGTATCAAAAGAAATTGTAAAGACTATATGGCAAGCAGGTTCGTGGGGAAATCAACGGCAGAATACAAGATATGATCAAATGGACAGTATAATGGAGAAGATCCAGGACACAAATCGGAGCCTAACGAATTGGAGCAATCACTCATTTGGAACACTGGAGAAACAAATTAAGTAGACGGAGCGAGAAATTTCTCAGATACAGGCTCAAAGAGACGAAGGATCAACAACATATGAGCTGATAGTTACAAGGTTAAGAGAGAAATAGAGCTTCATGGAAACTCTCATGGAGATGCAGAAGGACTTCTGGAAGCAAAGAGCAAAACTATCATGGGTTTGTGATGGAGAAAGGAACACAAAGTTTTACCACAATTGGGTTAAGAAAAGAGGAGCAAGAAATTGGGTTGGAAACTCATAAACAAAAGAAGAGAGTGGGTCGCGGATCCAGTCCACATCAAAATGCTTCTATTTGATCATATCAAAGAAGTATATGTCATCGATAATAACATGCTAGACGATGGGGTGTTCCACAATCAACAGCCAAAACAGATGTTACAACATATGAAGACTTAATGAGAAGCAAAAGAGAAGTTTAGAACGAGAAATGGATGACGCTGAAATTAAACATGCAGTCTTCAGCATGGGGAAATGGAAGACTCCAGGAGAAGATGGGATGCCAACAGGGTTCTTCCAACATTACTGGGATGTAATGGGGATGAGATCATCCAGGCATGTCGAGATTTTTTCATAATTGGGATCATGAACCCCAAATGGAATGCCACTATCATTACTCTCATTCCAAAGGTACACTCTCCAAAGGAACCAGCTGACTTCAGGCCGATAAGCTTATGCAATGTTATATATAAAATTGTAGCAAAGGTGCTAGCAAATAAACTGAAGTTATCAATTCAGAATATTATTGGTGAAGAACAGGCTGCATTCATCCCTGGCAGATCAATCACTGAAAATTCTCACATTGCTCATGAAGTAGTGGAACACATTAGAAAAAGAAAGAAAGGGAAAGTAGCTCATGTAGCATTGAAATTGGATATGAGTAAGGCGTATGACAGGGTGTCATGGGAGTTTTTGGAGAGAGTCATGGTACAGATGGACTTTCCACCAAGATGGACTCAATGGGTCATCCAGTGTGTATCCACATTATCATTCAGATTGAAAATAAATGGTGAACTAACTCAAACATTCCATCGAAGAGAGGGCTGAGGTAGGGATGCCCTCTATCACCATTCTTGTGTTATACTGTGTCAGCATGCATTATCAGCAACAATCACAAGTACTGACTTCCAGAAGGATTGTCCAGGGATTTCAATTGGAAGAGGGGTCCAGAGAGTAACTCACCTCATGTTTGCTGATGATTCCATCATATTTATGGAACTAAGTAATAGAGGATTGAACCGTTTGGGGGAGACGCTGAACACATTTGCTAGACATGCCGGTCAAAGAATTAACTTCCACAAATCGGCAATTCTATTCAGCACAAATACTCCACCACACATGCGCCAATATATGAGGGTGATGTTCAACCAAACAAATACTTTCTTCAAGGTACATATCTTGGTCATGATCTCAATTTTTCGCAGCCTAAAACCAAATTGTTTGCGGCAATCCAAAGGAAGATAGAGTCAAGGATCGCGGACTGGAGAGTCAAAGAAACCACAGTAACAAGAAGAGTCACACTGGCAAATCACACTCTAGCAGTAATGGCGCAACATACGCTAGAAACCTTCAGATTGCCGGGGACGGTATGTAAGCAAATTGACAAAAGAATTGCACTGTTTATCTGGCAAGGAGACAACGATGGAAGGGGTATTCACTGGAAAGCTTGGGAGAAAATTGCTACCTCAAAGGCAATGGGTGGATTGGGACTACGGTCAACAAGCCTTTTCAATCAAGCCATGTTAGCAAAAGTGGCATGGAAAATGGTAAGAGATCGTAATTCCCTTTTTTTCTAGATTCTTTCTAACAAATATTGTCATAGGAAGGATTTCTTAGATATTGAGGCAAATCCATCTACATCATGGGGCTAGACAGGCATCATGTGGTGAAGAAATTTATTGAAGGAAAATCTAAAATGGATTCCAATTACGGGGAAAAAAATTGGAATCAGAGATAAATGGATCCCATCAATGAAAAATCCCCTCCGACGATCAACGAACCCGACTGCACAACTCTCTTTGAAAGTGGCGGATTTAATCGATGCCAGGGGGAATTGGAGGATTCCACTTCTCAATGTTCTGTACCCACCAAAAGCGGTTAAGGCGATTAATACAATCTATATTCCAAAATCAGATGAACTGGCTGAGGACCATCTCATTTGGGAGCATACAAAGAATGAAATTTACACGGTCAAGTCGGGATATTGGGCAGCAGTAGCAAGGCAAAAAACCGGTGTCCAATCTACATCTACCCGTGGAATTTCAACAAATTTACAAATGTCAGAGGAAAACTGGAAACATTGTGTGGAAACTCCAAATTTCGGAAAAGATTAAGATGCTGCTCTGGAGATTAATTCAAAACGCCTGTCCAACAGCCGAAGCATTAGCAAAAAGAGGTATCCTTATCTCACCGTTATGTTTCCGATGTGAAACTCAAAATGAAACTGTGGAACACATGATATTCCAGTGCGTGGAGGCTCGAAGGATATGGAGGGCCTCGTCTTTGGGATTTGATTTTGAACAGGGAGTGGAGATGAAGTTTGGAAGCTGGTTCAAGATGTAGTTACAATCGGCACCACAAAGTGTTATAGTTTCCGGAATTGGTTATAATTTCACAATATTCACAAGCATGTTTTTATATGACTCGTTTTCTCCTCTTTATACCTGAAGCTTGATTGACATGAAATGGCTCAGTTGTAAAAAACCCTTCAATTTGAAAGAAACTAAATAATTGGGTTTCAAAAATTTTATTACTAAGCATGAGCCTTTAAATTGGATTGATTTGGGGTCTTGCTACTTCAACTGGTTTTCAATGAACTCTTTTGTATTAATTTTGGTTATGTTATGTAAAACAATGTTCCTTTTGCTTGCCATATGTGGCGATTGCGTCCAGGACGCCCAAACACTTCTTTATTATCATTGGTACAAATTATATCTGTTAAATGCGATATCATTGAACATTTTTTTTTCTCCTCCAGGGAACAAATAAGCAGTCTGATAATTTCTAGTTATAGATTGCCCGGAATGAAACATCCTCGACAATGGAGGTTCAGTTGCAAGATTAACTCTGAACTTGTCAATAAACTGAAGTCAATTTCACATAACAATTCATTGCTTCCATCTTCAAAAAAATATTTTAAACTATCACCTACGAAGGCTCGAGTCGGCAACATAGTTATCACAAAGATCACTATGTCAGTGAGATTACCGAAAGATTAAATTGGCTTCTTGACAATATCATCTTATGTGGCGGAAGAGGTTAGGTTGTGGCTCTGATGTAGTTTCCAACTCAGCAGGGCAAGAATGGAAAACAGATAAAGCTTTTTGTATGGACCCCACGAAATACGCATCGTTCTTGGTCTAAAAAAATATTTCCCAAACCCTAAAAGGCAAATCCGCCGTCATGCCTCCCAAAATTCCGCCGACCGATCATCTTCAGTGCATGGCTAAACCAAGACACGACGCCGGCCCCAAGGGCCTAAATCCCATCAAACCTTCCAACTTTGGCACCAAGCAACTCAAGCAACCACCACCACCTGAGAAAGCCAAAAAAGAATACGGTGGAGCAAGCGCAAATAGCGGCAAGAAAGGCGTCAAAAGATCTGAGACATGTTCTTCCTCTGACATTCTAAACAGATTTGCGATATATACATTGCAGAAGCATATAGAGATAAATATAAATGACCGCTAAATACTAATTCGTCTTCCCGGTGTAATTTATTAAGGATGTTAAGAATATACTTGGGCATTTTATATCATATCCCACTATACCCTCAGTTGAAAAAGAAGCTTATGTTCAGTTTTGATAATGAATGACCTCGAGTTGAGCTCGAGTAATATCATTATTTCACAAAATATATATCATCATATATACACATATATCATAATTTCAAACGATATATGTCATAATATTATATGTCCTAATATTTGCAACTGGAATGCAATTAATATACTTTTTACTATTATATATAAAATTTTGAGAATGTATGTGCTCGATCTGTACTCGAGTAATATCATCATTTCACAAAATATGTCATAATAATACATATATCATAATTTTAAACATTATATGTAAAAATATTAGCAATTGAAATGCAATTAACATACATCTTACTATTATATCTAAAGTTTTCATTCTTATATTACTTTTCGCATTTTTACTCGTATGTTGAAATTAACGAATATCTTAGATGGAGATTCAAAGCAAGGTGTTGGTCCCGTTCAGTTATTTTAAATTATTCTTAAATTTTTCATACAAGTGAACTAAACTTTTGACATAACAAGTGAAGTGTCATGCATTCATTAGTTAATAATATAGCATTAATATTTATTTCGTAAAAGTATAGCCAATGAATGCATGATACCTTACTTGTTATATGAAAGTTGTGAAGATTAGTTGAGTTCTGTATCATTACTCTATTCGTAAATACTTGTATTCGATGCATCTGATATGACGTATAAAATTTATCTTCTAAAATATCGCGATTATTGTGTTTAGGTGCTGAAATATCGCCTATCATTTTCATGTATAGAAATATTAAGTTTAACTTTTAAAATATTGTGTGAATGCTAAAACAAGAAGTATGTCATGGATTGTATTTAAGTTTTGAAGTATCGTGAATCGTTGTTAGAGGCTTGCACATTAGTTTAACCTCTAAACTATCGCAACAAGTATCTTGTGTGTTTCTTAATCATTAATACACGTTCTGTTTTTAAGCTCTAAAGTATTGAGTTTAACTAATGAAACATCGTAATTATGTTAAAATAACAAGTATCAACTATCGGAATAAAATAACACATATACCATTTTTAGATGTTGAAATATTGTTTTGTCAACAGAAACTCAGCATTGAATCTTTGGTTGTTGTCTGCAATTTATTTGTAAAATATTAGGCTTTCATAAAATATTTATCACCATCATATTAATAACATTAATGAGTGTGAATACTACATCATTAATTACTAAAATCACTACATATAATTTTATGATTTATATGTTATTGAGGTCAAAATTAAAAATGTCAATAACAGGAACCGGTTCAAGATCATGATGCAAGCCTAAAAACCTAATTACCAAACATAGAAAATAAAACCAAAGTCAAAACATGCTTTACTAACTACTATTACGTCGCCCACCACACTTTACAGCCCAATGTCAATTATCTTAAACAAATCTCGAGTAGATAGTTAATTATCCCACATCGTTATAAGAATTATGTTTCTGATTTATTTTATCTTAATAAAATAATCAGATTTTTATTTTTTCTATTGTATATCCTTCTTAATATGGTAGTTCAGAAATAATTTAGAAAGTAACGACATGAGAGAAAAAATTTGTATTAAATTATTTATTTTATGTGTGTACCTTATCACTCATAAAAGTTCTACATTCAACAACAAAATTATTTATATGAGACACAAAAAAAAATCTCAGTTATTATGCGAGGATGTTATCTAATTATTATAAGTTGACAAAAACTATAGTTTTCATTTTTGAGTCAAAATGATTATTCAAAAACTATCGTTAATTAGTACACTTGACTTTTTGTATATAGTTATTACTGTTATCATGGCTTCAATAAATAAATGGAGTAAATTACATTTAGTCCCCTCCGTGTTTACATGAATTACTAATTAAGCTATTAAATGAGCTAAATATAAAATAACCAAAATAACCAAGTAAATTATAGTCAAAACCCAATTTTAATATCTTATTAATTATTATAATATAATATAATAATCAATACGGTCTTATCTACTAATTTGGATTTACAAGTAACTAATAATATTAATCTCACCCTTCAGAAAGGAAAACTATCGATTGAAAAAAGAAAAAAGAAACGAAAAACTAAAATCAATCTCGTAATTTTAGGAATAAAAAAAACTGTGAACACTGACGTCAAGTTTGTATGGATACGAGGATTCAAACTCATAAACAAAATTACTCTTGACTGACTTAAATCCTCAACAGCCATGTCCGACTTTCCGTTGTCGGAAACCTCTTCGTCAACTTATTATTATCCGCCTTTACGAATAATAAATTTAAATTTTGATTTACTATGTAACAAAATTTCCATTTAGATGTTTAGAAATTGTAATGACAAATAAATAATACTCTAGTACATTTTTAACTACAAATTTTTATATTTTCAAAATAATAACATAAAATGAAATTTTCGCATATGTATTTTCCAAAACCATGAAAAAGATGAACTAAAAGTGCTAGTTTATATATAAGAGAGACCAAAAATGTAATGAATACATAGAAGAGGGACTAAAAATACAATTTTTCTCAAATTTTCACCTTTAGAAATTACTAATAAAATTATATATGAATTTAAATAAATAAATAAATTAGTTCCAAGAAGCCATCTTGAGATACAAGGAGCAAGGCATCTTTTGATACCATAAGAGAACAGGTGAATTTGCATAGTTATTTTTAACCCTACACAAAATCAAGGCAATATAAATACTCTCTCACTTATCAAATAAGTGACTATTATAGAAAAAAAGAAACACACACACAAATTAAGGAAATAAGTGAATTTATATTTTTACCCCTATTTATGTTTTCTTGTTTGACTACATTTTAAATGAGAATGTGTGCAATGTATGTACATTTAAAATAATATCATTAAATGAAATCAATTAATTAAGGGGTAATATTAAAACTATTTAAAGTTTTTGTCTTAAAATGTGTAACGGAACACTTATTTGAAAATAAAATAATTTTTTATAATAACCACTTATTTGATAACGGAGGGAGTAAGTTGGAGTCTAGCTTAGGCTGATTTACGAGTTTAATTGATGAGTTAAGAGTTGGACCTAGGCTGGTTTAAGTTTTGAAGGTTTGGTTTTCCATTTTGATTTCTCTATACTTTTCACTGTGGTTCTAGCTATCTTGATTATTGTTCCAATTGGACGAATTTTACTAAGGAAAAACGTAATTCATACATTTTTTTTTTTTTTTTTTTGGTGGGATTACAAAATTCATACATGGTTAATATGAATGAAGGATGCCACGGACTTGAGAATTTTTATTTTTATTTGGGAATCATTTCATTCATGATATTAACGGAGAGTTTACTTCTACGATGAAATAGTTCCGGAATCTGAATTAATTTGTACATTGTTAATATGAATGAATTATTTTTATATACTCAGTCTGCTATATTGAACGAGTCTTCGGAAATATATAATCGTTCAATTTTATTAAAAGTGTTCATTTTGAAAACTATTTTTTTGTTTCTCTTACGCTTTCTAATGTAATTATTTGCTGTTCACAATTAATCCATACTTAATAAGTAAGGATATAAATGAAATAAAAGGTATCAAATTAGCTAATTTAGGTGTTGTACATTAATATTCAGATCTTGGAAAATTGCAAATTTTCATTTTAGACAAGAAATATTTCTTTTTTCCTTCGTCCTTGGCATTGAAAAACAAATTACAAAATGATATGATTCGACCTCAGACCCATTTAAATGTAGCAGATAACAGCGGGGCTCGAGAATTGATGTATATTCGAATCATAGGAGCTAACAATTGTGGATATGCTCATATTGATGATGTTGTTGTTGCTGTGATTAAAGAAGCAGTACCAAATATGCCCTTAAAAAGAGTGTCTATTTATCTTTAATTAAGGTGTATTTCCATGAGTTTGCCTTGGTATCGTGTTTATACTATTGTATTGAATGATCCCGGCCGGTTGCTTTCTATTCATATAATGCATACAACTCTAGTTGCTGGTTGAACCGGTTCGATGGTAGATACCACCTAATTGACAACATCGAGTAAAATCTCATTTTGTTGCATCAGTCGGTATGCATAGTGCCTAGTATCTATCGTTTATGGTTAGGACTACTAGGGCATATAATTAATCACATTCGCTCCCCTAGCTTTCTTTTCTCATTGTCAGTGTCGGCCCAGCAGAGTGCTTTCATCGTTGGTGTTTGTTGTACATTGGTTAAAGTGGACTATTCTATAGAACAGAGGAAGTACTTTTTTACGGATTTAATATACATTTCCTAAAATACTTAAATTTTCACCATTTCTTCTATTTGGGTCCTTAGTTTTTAAGTGTTGGATTAAGTTTAGACTACATAATATAGTAGTAAGAATATATAAAATGAAAATTTCAAAACATCACTTACGTTGAAACAAAAATATTTGTTGAAATATGACAATTTCAATTAAACATAATATATATTTTTCTATCAGAAATGGATTTAGTTTATTTTGTATGTGGAAAGTTGTTAGATAAATTGTAGAAATTGTTCGTGAAGGAGTTCTTTTTATTTTTATTTAGCTCATCAGTTGGACTAATATAGTTAAAAAGTCATAAAGGCAAAAAAAAAAAAAAAAAAAAAAAACAACTAGCCCTAGCTAGCCAAATATATATCGCATAACTCAACTCCAAATTCCATTAACTAATATCAATTCAAGTAGAAATAGGAATCAATAGAAACACGTTACAGCATATATAATTAAAACAACCACCACACCCCCCTTTATCCCAGTGTTACATATTTTTCTACTATTTTCGTCAGCTGCGTCTGTTTTCGGAAGAATTTGTGAACGGATCAAATATTGAATTTCCGAACCAATCAACTAGCTTGGTGCCAATTTCTTTGGTTGGTTCGATCCAACAGCACTCCAATTGTGGCTCCGTGTAATAGAGGTTTCTTTCCAAGAAGTCATTCCCAAAAGTTTTATACCAGCTATCTTTCATGTCGAAAAACACTACATGCTTGCCATCAAATCTTGGAAAATATATTTTATTCTTCATGCATTCTCTTACACTTTTCTTTGCATACGACGTGTTTCGCTCAAAAATAACATGTGTTCCCCAAAATCATCTACGCATATCCAACCAGAAACGGATTCATCCCATTTAAGAATTGAAAGCCAACGTCCCGTGCACGCAACAAAAATAGACACGAGTTCACCATCAAAATCCAAAAGATAATTCTCGTACAAATATTCTGGCCTTGGTTGACGAGGTGTCACTGTCCATACATTGCCTTTAGGATCGAAAATACCTAACTCTCCATACCTAGCCAAAGTGTAGAACTTTCCTTTATGGTAGATTGGATTATTATATGATGCACAGAAATTAGGATAGGAATCAGGACCGATGTCGAATATGGTATTTTCTAGTTAGTCACTTATATTTGACAATTTCCAGGAGTATATATATATATATATATATATATATATATATATATATATCAAGACTTGTAAAGAAAGCCCGTTGATCGTTTTCTCTATTAATGTAGAATAGGTTTTGATGCTATAAATATTGCCAAACAATCCCTGCAATATGAACTGTAGTTGGCGATAATAACATTTATGAGTTTGGTTTAAGAAGGGAAATATTTAGAAAAAAAGGTACAGAACAACACATTTGTTTGAATCTTCGTAAATATTTGTATGCAACATCTAAAATATCATGTGCGTTTAGATGTTGAAATATCGGCTTTTTTTTTGTTTTTTTTAAGTGTTAAATTTTGGTTTTAACTTCTGAAATATTGTGTGAATGCTAAAACAATAGTATGTCGTGAATTGAATTTATGTTTTAAACTATTAGGCTTTGATAAAACATTTATAACATTAATTACTAAAATCACTACATATAATTTTTATCATTTTGATTTATATAAATGAGGTCAAAATTTTAAAAAGTCAATAGGCAGCCAGCCACCCGTCGAGATCATGATGCAACCATAAAAACCTAATTACCAAACATACAAAATAAAACCAAAGTCAAATCATGCTTTACTAACTACTATTACGTCGCCCACCACACTTTCCATATCCCTAAATGTCAATTATCTTAAACAAATCTCGGGTGGGTTAGTTAATTATCCTACCTCGTTAAACGAGTTTTATTTCTAATTTTTTTTTATTTTAATTTTAAAAAAAATTGTATTTTTTAATTATTTTTCGATTGAATATCCTTCTTAATATGATAGCTCAGAAATAATTTAGAAAGTAAATGACATAAGAAGAAAATAAAATTTGTATCAAATTATTTATTTTATTTTATGTGTTGTATTTTACCACTAATAAAAAGTTGTACATTTAACAACAAAATTATTTATATGAGACGAAAAAGAAAAAAAAAAAGTCTCATTTATTATGTGAGGATGTTATCTAATTGTTATAAGTTGACAAAAACTATAGTTTTTATTTTTGAGTCAAAATGACTATTTAAAAACCATCGTTAATTACTACACTTGACTTTTGTATATAGTTATTATTGTTATCATGGTTTCAATAGGGCGGCAAAAATAAATGGCGTAAATTACATTTAGTCCCCTCCATGTTTATATGAATTACTAATTAAGCTATTAAATGAACTAAATATAAAATAACCAAGTAAATTATAGTCAAAACCCAATTTTAATATCTTATTAATTATTATAATATAATCTAATAATCAACACGGTCTTATCTACTAATTTGTTTAATTACCTAAGTATTTTTAAATATGAAATCTGTTAATTAGAGTTTTAATTATTATATAACTATATAGTAAATGGTTCGCTTAGTTGGTTATCAAATTATGAAAAATTTGCAAGTTTTAGGACATGTTCTTTACTGAAGATTTGAGTTTTGATTTTTGACAAATAATTTTATAATGTAAAAAGTGTATTGAAAATATAAAAATATATAGCTGAATGGTAAAGAGTTGTATTAAAAATGATGAAAATTGATTATAATATATTAAATTTACTATTAAAACCAAAACCAAAATTCAAATCAAAACGTAAAGAACATGCCTTTAGTTCATTATTTTCAAGAAAACTGCGTACAAAATTATAATACTCAATCATTTTGCCTGATAAATTTACAATCGGGTCATAAGACCGAGTCATAGTTCTAAGCGTTTGTCAGTTTGTGACACCAAACACGTTATGAGTCAGGTTAAAAATAAGTGGATGATCCATTGAGTGTGGTAGCTTGCTCCTTTTTCCCGCCCGTGATTGATGCCAAAATGAGAAAAGATTTTCATGGATTTCTTAATTCTCACTCATGCTTCTGTGCAAACCATTCACATGAACATGGCTTTAGGCAAGAAGACCCCACAATCCCCACTTCTTTTTCCTTTTTGTCATTTTCAAGTTTTTTTTCATTTTATTTTTAACCACTCCCTTAAGGAAATAAACCTAAAAAGAATAATTAAAAAATGTCTCCTCAACCTCTAATCTAGGCTTTGTTTGGATTGTACTTAAATTGGCATTTTTAAGGAAAATTATTTGCTGAAAAATTGTGTAAGAACAACAAAAAGAAAAAAGAAAGTAATGATGTGATTGTTTTTTTTAAATAATGCGAGTAAAATGTTAGAAGGAAATTTAAATTTAGTGACAAATATATTTTAAAAAATGATTGAAGGTGTATATTTTTAAGAGAAAGGTTAAAGTATTGGTCTTTAAAAATAAAAACAAATATATTCCAAGACTAATTCCGGAGTGTTTGCCCCGCGTTGTTTGCAACCACTAGTTCAAGTCTAAAACTCTTTTTTACACGAAAAATTCATTGGTATACTCAACTCATTTCATTATAAAGGTCTAATCTCAATAAATTAGCTTCATCAAAAGAGTTTAATTTCTATTTTTTATACTTCCTGTAACTTTAATAATGTAAATTATGAGTAGTTCATAAATTAAAGTACATTTGAAAATTAAGGACATAAGTGAGAAAAAAAAAATTTAATTATATATATTACAAGTGTTGTAACAAGAAAGCTATAAGAAGAGTTATATATTTTCGAAACTAAACTATTATAATAAAACAGAGAAACGAGAGAGTATCCAGAGAGTTACCGGGAGACTCATCCCGCATTGTATAATATCGTCACAAAACTCTAAATTCCAAGTCCATCCTTCCTCCCTAGTTCTCACCTTGGAGTTTACCCTTCCTTCACAACTTTATAGTCAATATACACTTTATATCTATATATCCTCTATCCTCACAAATATTCCATTAATGCTTTTCTTTCAACACTCTCCATTTACACACTCAATCATCACTTAGAAAAAAAGAAGCCATGGACTGGTTCTCATGGCTCTCAAAAACAGCCCTCGATCCCTCCTTAGTTTACGAATACGGCCTAGCCTTCGCCCACAACGAGCTCGAAGAAGACGACATGGCCTACTTCAACCACGAGTTCTTACAGAGCATGGGTATCTCCATAGCCAAGCACCGCCTCGAAATCCTCAAGCTCGCTAAGAAGGACAACAAAGGGCACAACGTCCCCCGCGCCGTCGTCTCCCGGCTAATCGTGGCGATCAAGCGGACGAAGAGGAGCTTCTCGAAGTATGTCGGGATGTTGGTCCGGCGGGAGGATCCGTCGTCGGAGAGGGCCCTGGCCCTCGTCTCGAAACGAGGGTACAGTTCGAGCTCGAGGTGGAAGAACGCGATGGTGAAGAGGAACAAGAGGCTGATTGGGACGAAGCATAATAATAACAGTAGCAGTAGGCTTCTGCTGACGAACGGGAGTCCGATTGTGATGATGCCGAGCTCGAGAATCCATAGCTTTTCGAGCCCGATGGTTTATGATTTCCGGAGCGCCGATGAGAAATTGGACGCAGAAGCAGAGGCAGAGCCAGAAACAGAGCGTCGTGAGGAAGACGATGAAGATGAATACTGGAGTTCTGCGTTTGAAGAGATCAAGTGGGATTCAATGTTCCAGAATTTGAAGCCAACTTAGAAGTGAAGTAAATTTCACTCATCTATCTCTGTTATTTATGTGATTCAAATTGAATGAATGGGGAGGGATGAATTTTTAGTGTTCTTCCACCAAAAATTAAAGTGAGATTTCTCATCTTTTTTCTGGGTAGCTTCTTAGTTATTGATCTTTAGTTACTTTTAGGAATTAAGGAGGAAATGTTTGATTATTTTTTTCTTCTTTTCCTTGTAGTGGAGTGGTTTGTATTTTGTAGCCCCACCAAAAAAAAAGCTTTGAAGTCAGTATTGGTAATGAGATTGTCCCCCTTTTGCCCTTTACTTTGTTTGATTGTTTGCGAGTGACTTTCTTTTTCTTGGTCTCAGATTGTGAGTATTATCTTTGTCCTTCAATGCTTCAACATCATGGTCAAAAAATGAACATTTTATATATTTCAATTTTTGGTTATGGAAAAGCAATCATTTCAATTTACATTTTACAGAAACAGGGTCTTTTATGAAAAGTACCGAGTACGACTATCTGGTCGTATTTTGAGTTAGTGAGTTACCCATAACGTGTAAGTTTGGATTAAGTTTGGATTTAATCTTATGTATCGTATCAAAGATTATGATAAATTCTCTCTTAGAAATGGTGATTCTGATCGTGTTTTTTCAATGGATTCACTTATAACGTGATTGTTACTCCTAAAAATAAATATTCTTACTAGAACACCAAATGGAAAACAATTGAGGATTAACATCAAATTGATATAAATTGTCGTACTTTACCTGAACCTTTTACTTCACTCGTTATATCAGACAAGACTACTTTGTAATAATATTTCAATATTATGAAGTAAACTATTCCAATAAGGAGTATTATTATTTGTGTAAAATGACATAGTTTTGAGTTGACAAACTTTGTTATAAATTATAATTGAATTTGTTTGCTAAAACCACGGAAAAAGCTTTATCCTATTGAGAATTGAGATTAGAGTAATGCAATTAATGTTGCGTTTGTATCGAGAAAAATTATAAAAGGGGGACTGCATCTATGATCTATGATCTGAAAATTGTTTGTTTATTTAGAGACTGAGGTGGATTAAGTGTTACATTTAAATTTTAATTAACGTCTCCATCAAACTTCAAACCCTGCGAAATTCAAGAAAGAAATATAATTATTTAATAACAAAATTGATATTCACATTAACCGTTTTGATATTTGCAACAATATTTCATATATCGTCGGGCGCCTGCGGTATTTTTTCTTTTTTTTTTTGTAAGTGTTTTCACAAAAAAAATATTACTGCAAATATCGAAACGGTTTTTACAAATATCATGCTCCTTTAATAATTTTCGTCTGATTAACGAATTTAATTTTAATATTATTATTAAATAATTATTTTTTTATTTTGGTTCATTTGAAGTTGATACAAAATGGGCAGGCTAGGCTACAAATAAGGCCCAGAGGGAATGGGCCGCGTCGCAAATATTGCCGTAGCAAATGGGTTATTGCGTCGCCTTGTCGGGCGGATATTTAATAAAGCACTAAATTATTGGAAAGAATATTTATTAACTGGTTTTAAATCTTTTTTTTTTTTTTAATTTTAAGTAGCAAAATGGTACAATGATGGATGTGACATATAAAAAATTATAGTAACAATTTACTCAATAATTTTACCATATATTTTATAATATAGATTTTGTAGATCAAGACACCAATAAATTATATTCATTGAGACAGTAATTATCAAAATATTTATAAATAATGATCTTGATAAGAATCGAATCTCAACTACTGTTAAATGATCGATTTGTAAAAATATACAACTATTTATCATTAATTCATCATGGTTATCAAAAGTTGAAAACATCCCAAGAGTGAAGAAGAGTTTTAAGATTGAGAATCAAAAGGTGGAACCAAGATTTGATCTTTGCCCCCAAGGAGTTTGGCACCACACATGTTTTCCTCAATAGCTTTCATGACATCAATAAATGCACATGCCTTGTCTTTGTCTTAGTTCATATGCCTTGTTACTGTATTTTCCATAACTTGGGATATCATGGAATCCTAGGAATTTGGCAACTAGTTATAAGGATCCATGCATATGCTTATTCTCTAACATTAATCATGCTCCCCAAGACTTTAATCTAAAGATGCCAATCTACTATTTAACTTGTGAATTTTACTAATCTTAGTTTAAATTAATTTACATTTTATTTTGTTAAGAATTCACAAAATGACTCAACACAACTCACACTGTGACACTGAAATATAACACATTGAAGTATTATATTCTCTGTCCCATTAAAAGATACAATCATTCATAGGTCACAAGTAAGGGTGTCAAATGAGCGGGTTAGGCGGGTATTGGGCGGGTATTAAGTTAATGGGTAATGGGTACCCATTGCCCATTCAATTAATGGTCTTAACTCAAATGGGTAATGGGTACCCATAATACCCATTATACAAAAATATAAGGCTTATTTAATAATTTTTTAATAAATTTTTAATTTTTTTTTTAATTTCATTTTAATTTTTTTTAACGCGAATTTTAATTTTTTGAATCTATTCTAAAATTTGAAATATTAAATTTTGTATACTTTTATATTTAATCATATGTAAATTTTTTTTCCAAACACAATTTTTAATTTTTTTATATTTATATAAACCCGTGCATGCCCCGATCCAAGGCCCGAAATTGGGCCCGGGCCGAAACTGAACCCGAGGCCCGAAACTGGACCCGAGGCCCAAAATTGGACCCGAGGCCCGAAACTGGGCCCGGGCCGAAACTGGACCCGAGGCCCGAAACTGGGCCCGGGCCAAAACTGGACCCGAGGCCCGAAATTGGGTCCGGGCATTTTTTGGCCCGGCCCGAAATTGGACCCGAGGCCCGAAGTGGGCCCGGCCAGAAATCGGTCCAGAACTGGGCCAGAACTGAACCGGCCCAGCCCTAAACCCGAGCCTAAGCCCGAACGAATTTTGAATTAGTATTTAAGTAGGTAATTTAAAAATATTATAAAATAATAAATGGGAGAAAAAAACGTAAAGTAATTGTAGAACACGAAAAATAAATAAGAAAAAAAATAAGTTTGAAGAAAAAAAATAAAATGGACCCACTAAAATAAGTGAGTTGTTGAGTTTTTGTTTATACTTTTAAGGGTAATTTTGAATGGGTATTTTTGATACCCATGATGGTGGGTTTTAGGGTACTCAATGGACTACCCTAAACCCGCCCATTACATATTTAACCCAAGCCCACCCAACCCATTATTATTTTAAATGGGTTTTATTTGGTTAATACCCAATGAATTTGGGCGGTTTTTGGGTTAGTGAGTTTTTTTGCCACCCCTAGTCACAAGATACAACTCAAAATATGACTTTTTATGTAAAATAAAGAAAATTACATATTACAAAATGTCTCTCCTCTCTAAAACGTGTTATTGCTTGATTAATGATTTTTTTAAGGTTAATATATGTGTGTGTATATATATATATATATACATATATATATATATATCAATCAGGCCTATTCTTTTCATTTTGATTTCAACAGTAATTTAGTATATTATAATTATTTTTTATCATTTATATTATAAGTTTTTACTATTTAACTATATTTTTTTATATTTTTAATACACTTTTTACAGTAAAAAGTTATTTTTTAAAAACATGTTTACAAAACCGACTTCAAAACATTAAAAAAGATCAGGCTACACCATTGTGACCACACGAATGCACAGTGATCATGAGGGAAGCATGATGAAAAATGAGAAGGCGTTCGTGTTAAGGAAAAACAATCATACATGTGCATGAGATGATATCATATCTTTCAATAATTGACATTTTGCTTCAATCATAGTTTTAACTAAACACAAAATATTCACAAAGTTTCTTCACAAGAAAGCCAAAACCAGTGATGGACATCCCTAACAATTCAATAATTACATAATTTATAGATGTTTGCTACAAAATTTTCAAGAAATTGACTATTACCAAACAAGCCTTACATCAAAGTGTGTTGCAAAGCAGTGTTGTTAAACTCGGGTAAATTCGATTTACCATTAACCCACTATTGTAGCCTATCCGATTTCAGTTAAAAATGAGAATCGATCAAATTCGGTGAAAATCTAGTTTACTCATAATTGACCCTAGGTTAAATCAACATATATTTATAATTGAATGTAACTTTTTTTTTTCATATATTAATTCATAACTAAAATTATTTTTTACATCATCCTATCCGATTGAGTTGGCTTTTGATCCCCATGACTTTTGACCTTTCCACAGCCAATTATTTTTGCTGGTCTCGTTTTGATAACGCTAATACAAAATCACATCCAGGTAACCCAATATTAATTGTCTTTGACTGAAAGTACAACATTAGGAATGTCTAGAGACATAAAACCAGAACTTCAGAGCAGAAAAATCCTGCTTTCAATGGAAACTCATAAAACACACAGAGAAAACCAGAAAACAATCAAAAGATCAATTCACAGGACGCCCCACTTGCGAGGACGATTGGATGCTTTTTTTCCTTTGTTAGCTGTCGGTTTATGAGTGGGTACAAATCTTAGGTGTGGTAGAAATTTCCCAAGAGAAAAAAAACGCCAAAACAACAAGAAGTCATATTTATTAGGCCAACCATCCAATTTAGCCTTCTTCTCCGGGTCTTAATGAAGTTCACAAGGAACAAACAAAAGGAACTTATGACTCTTTCGGTCCGCAACTTTTTCTCCAAACACATTCAGACGAAGTGTTAGTTCTAAGTTGGTGGCTTCTTCATATCCTTCCAAAATAAGTGGATTTCTCGGGCTCTGATCACATGTACTCATTATTGTGTACCCATCACATGCCTCAATTCAAGCAACATCGCATTAGACTGGAAAAACATTGTTTCACTAAATAAAATGGTCATCACTTTTGATTGTGACTCGCCTGCTCAGCTCACACGTATTTATTATCATGTACACATCATCACGTGTCACAATTCGAACGACGTTTAATAGTCATCATTTTGATTGTAGCGTGCACTAATACGTGGCACTGGATACAGGTAATCTGGACTCATTACTTGCCCCGAAGAAGGGGATGGCGACGATGAAGAGGAGTGCTACATTTTAGCACCAAAGAACAACATCTACTATCATATCCGAAAGACGCCTAAAATAGATTATTCAAAGTATGCGGAAATTGTTAGTCTTTTCGGCTAGATTTGTCTTATTTGCGGGCTTAATAATATATGTACCCAATCCCCTTTTTTTAAAAAAAAACTAGCCAATCCAAGATAATGGACGACCCACAATCTGTTTTTCGAAGCGGCGTGAATGATGGTGAGATCCGAATCGGACCCTTCGGGTTTACTCTAGAAATGAGTCGACTTTTGCCTCATTTTTGAAGAAACACAACACGGCTTTAAATTGGGTGAGGGTCCTCCATTCCTCTTTTGTCAATTTCAACTACCTTGCTATTTAAGTAAGCAGGACTCATAACAGTGCAGTGGAGTGGTACTATTCTTTAACTTTCTTATGAGCTATGCCTCCATCCACAACCAATCATTCAATATCATCAACTCAATTAAATTTTAGGTCACAAGAATAATAACTACTTCGTAACTCTGTACGTTCACAATATAAGTCATTCTAATTTATCAATTTTGTTTTGAAATATTTATCATTTTAGTTACTTTTCACAATTTCTTCCCAAATTAGAATGACTTAATTGTCTACTTTACATTAGTTACGTGTACGTAACAAGTTAGAATGACTTACATCGTGAAATAGTGAGATTATTGTTTGTGTCCAATCTCATACTCTCATAAATTGGAAAATTTAATGTAATATTGACATACTACCAACCTAATGATTCCTTCGAAATTGGGTTCGAGTTTTGACCCCAAAAAAATGCACGTAATTGTACTTGTTCCGCCATTCTTTTAAGCTCCAGTTCCCGTTCTCCGTGCATGTATAAATAGTTCTAGATTTTCACATGATTCAAAGCGATTCCCATCCCATGGATTGGTTTTCTTGGCTCTCAAAAACTGGCCTCGACCCTTCTCTTTCCTATGAATACGCCCTCACTTTCGCTCACAACGAGCTCGAACAAGACGACATAAGCTACTTCAATCATGAATTTCTCCAAAGCATGGGGATTTGCGTGGCGAAACACAGGCTTGAGATTCTCAAGATCGCGAAGAAGGAGAAAAACAGAGGAGGCCGGTTGCTTCCTCTGCTCTGGCTTCAGATTGCGGTCAAACGGGCAAAAAACTACGTTTCCAAGCATAACTGTATCCGGGTAGGGCAGGATCGGGGGGGTCTTGCTCTGATGCCGCCGCCGCCGCCGATGAGTTACAGCACGAGGTGGAAGGCGTCGATGGTGAAGAGGAACCGTAGATTGTTCGGAGGGAGTAAGGAAACAGGGCAAATGCAAAGTCCTAAGAAGGATATTCAATTTCAAGATGTGTTGATGCTTACAAATGGAAGCCCTCTGGAATCCGATTCTTTTTCCGGCAGTGACAGTAGTACGTCGTCGGGGAGCCCGGAAGTTGACGAAGAGGTTTCCGACAATGGAAAGGCGGACATGGCTGTTGAGGGTTTAAGGTGGGAAACTATGTTTCAGGACTTGAAGCCCACTTGAATTTGTCTTTTTCTTTTCTTTTCTTTTTTTCTGGGTTTTTAGCCATAATTGAACATAAAGTAACAGTTTTATACTTTTTATTTATTTATTGTGCGAATTTTCTATGCCATTTGTTTCGGCCATTCTTGTCTTTTGATTCTGGTATCCTCGCAGTTTTATGATACAATAACATAAACGAAGAAGAAGTAATTGATTATCATAAGAAAACATTAGCGATTTCATGGAGATCGAAGGTAGCAGGTTTCTTTCCACTACATGTGAAATTCCGACCATTTCAAACTCAGATATGAGATTTCTAATGTTTTCTTATGATCAATCAAATTACCTCTGCTCCGTTTGCTTTGGCACGGGAAAATGGGAATGAAGCGAAATGATTATTTGATTTTTATGATTAAATTCTTACATGGGTACATATATGGATTTGATAATTTTAAGGATTATATATTCTAGAAAACAATTTTTTTTTTTAATGAGTAATTCATCATTTTCGAATATGAGATGTCTTATTCTTATTGTCATTATTATTAATGCGCGCTAAACGTACCATAATTCCCATTCTCGTTTTCGTACGTTAAGCGCATCTCTCACACATCTTGGAACCTTCCGCTACCGCTAATTAGACAGAAGACCGAGATTAGCGGGATTAAACTTAAAAGTCAATTCCTTCACAGTTTTGTTTACACTGCTACTGATTAGATATAATCTAACGGTTATTACACAACGACAAAGGTTGACCTGATTAAGTCTTGAGCATCTTTATTTCTTGCGAGCTCACTATGTTTAATTTTTAGATTCAAAAATTTGTATCCTACATATTTGACAATTTGACAACGATTATATTAAATTTAGCTACTAGAATATTACATATATTTCTATTGTTGTGTATTTGTTGACTTTTTAATGATACAATTATACGTAGTGATTTTAGTGATTTAATGATGGAATATTCACACACATTAATGTTATAAATATGATGATGAAATTTTTTTTATGAAAGCCTATTTTATTATAAATAAATTGCAGACTACAGCCTACACGAGATGACATTACACAGAATTTTTAATTGAGAGATATGAATAGGGGTTGAGACTACATTCCTTTCAAACGAACCATTCAGCCCTTAAAATTGATCTTGTGTAAATTAACTATGTAATTGGATATTCAATTGCATATACCAAATTTGTTAACAAATTACTAAATTTATTAATGATTTTAATTATTATAATCTGACTCCATTTATTTATTTTTTCTTAAAAGGTCCAAAATTATTTGCTAAACCTTTGATAGCAAGTAAAAGAACCATTTGTGCCAAACAAACAAACATAAGAGACTGAAAGTGTCACAGTCAAAACAAAAAGGACCAAAACAGTTACAAGGCCAAACATAAAGGACTAAAAATATCGTTTTTTTTTCCTCTCCCATACATAGGAGTCTCATAAAATGGTTTTTGAATAAGTACCAATGATTCAAGAGTGAGTCTCTATTCCATCGCATGATATTAAAAATTGTAGGCATTATTTATAATTTTTTCTTTATAGGCAGGGTGATACTTATTGTTTTACATTGCAATATGTCATCAATTAAATTCAATACTACAAAACTAAAAAACGGCACACGTGATCAGTAAACACTATGTTTTATCATGCATACGACACTTTACAAGATCATAAACTAATACTTAATCCCCTAACAATGATTCACGATATTTCAAAATCTAAATTCACGATACAAGTTGTTACAAAGACTCAAGACAAGTTAAAGTTGAGTTGTTATGTGTCGTTTAAATTACTTTTTCATACATACAAAGTTACAAACAGTCGGTGTAATTCCCTTTATGAGTTTGAATCCTAAAAACTTAGACGTGTTCACAATTTTAGTTCTTCAAATTAGGAGATTGATTTTAGTTTTTCGTAATTTTAGTTCTTCAAATTAGGAGATTGATTTTAGTTTTTCGTTTCTGAAGTATGAGACTAATATTATTAGTCATTTGTTAAGGCAACACTTTGGTTAATACATTTAATTGAAAATGATAACAAACTATTGGTTCATATTCTCTTAATAAATACATTATTTACATACATCTTTTTGTATAGTTTCCACCAAAACTGGTTTCTTAATTTCTTCCAAGCAAAAATGACTATGACAAAAAGGCAAGAGGTACAAGTTGGATACGAACGGATTGATTGCGATTTGGGACACCAACATTGGACTTCTTAGAACTGCTCCTCTCAAATTTTCAAGCGATCGATGATATAAATAAATTTCGTTGTAAAGCATGACAACTCATTGAACACCTAGAATATCCTTTTGGTTCTCAGCGAACATATGCGATGAATCTATTGTCACATTGTTTCATATGTTTTTTCTTCAAGCATATTACATGCAGTGTCGGAGTCAGGCCTCGAAGATCAGGAAGGACAAAATTATTTGGTAATAATATTACACTTATTATTATAATTTTTGGTGGGAAAAAAATATAATTTTTTAAAAAATTCTATATAATAAAAAGAAAATTTTGAGATTAATTGCCCCACCAGCTGATACCTCCCTCCGCCCCTGATTACATGGATATTTCTGAATTGCGCGGGGCTTGCATCCAATTTTCTAAAGATGGGATGGCTTTTGATGTCGACAGACTATGGCGAAATGTTTTTCTTACACCTGTTTACTAAGTGCAAAATCAAATTGCCTAATTTTCCTGAAAATTATGATTTCAATGGTATTAATTACCTTCACTTCCAATCCAACGGCCGAGGATTGTGTTGTTTTTGGCATCGCTGAAGACCCGGGTCTATATGTTGGCATCTGCGACATGGGATTTGATCCTATTAAGATTAAAGAAGAAGGCGATAATAAGATTCAGATTCATGGTCAGAATACGAAAATAAGGATTCAGATTCATCCTCAATACACGAATCCTAATTTGGCAATTGCTCTTTTTCTTTCTTGTAGCTTGAGTTTGAATTTGTGCACGTGATGGCGCGTTGATTATTATTTTAAAAGTAATAATAGACAATTCAACTAATTCATCTCAAATCAAGTAAAAAATTAAGGTTTCTCTCTTCTCTTTCTTTCTTTGCCGTCTCTTCCTTCTCAATTTTCCTTTCTCCCCCATCCTCCAATGGAGGATGGGGGAGCTCCTTTCTCCCCCATCTAATAAGTTTCTCCTTGTTGAGAGTTTTCTTATCTCTCCTTGTTGAGAGTTTTCTATTTTTCGTTTTAATAGAATTTTGTCCGCTCCGATTTTGGAGTTGTGTTTTTCACTTATTTTTGAAATCTTTAACTTCAGATCTATGAGATGGAGTTGTTGATGAAGAAGATGGTAAAAATAAAGCCGACAGAGGTTGGCTTCGTAAGTTGTTCGTCAAGGATCCCATAGATCCCTTATGTCATGGGTCAAATTTGGCGTTATATCAGAACTCAGTAGCAGTCCTGTACCACCGGTCAGATGATCTGCTCAGCTATTTGCAATTTTGCTGCTTTGTGCTTAGCAATAGGCTAGATTTGCAGTTTGTATATTTGTTTTTCATATCTACTTTGATTCTAGATGGTCGATCTGATTTTCAGATCTACTTTACTTCTAGATTGTATTGCTCGGCTCATGGTCTACTGTCAAATCGCTGCTGAACGATATTTCCAGCCCGTTAATTTAAGTATTTTATTTTTGTTTCAAAAAAAAAAAAATTCATCTCAAATCATGTGTCATGTATTCATTGGCCACTTATGCGATATTAATAATTATTTTATAAAAATGTAACCAATGAATACATGGCATATGAGTTGAGACACATGAATTGAGATGAATTAGTTGAGTTGTTTATCATTAATCTTATTTTAATTATACAAGCTCCTTACTCCTTGGTGTAATTTAATTATGTTAATTTTAAATTTATTAATTGCAAAACTGATATTACACTAGATGAGCTATCTAGAACTAAAATTCGGATTCTGAAACTATTTCTGATAATGAAATTAATTAATTTTCTCACAACACCCTTGTCATTTTGTAATATTTTCTATATAAAAAAAAACCATTATTCCATATAATTGAAAAGCTATTTTATATGTACTTTCAAACTCATAAGGATTTGTATGGAGTACTTCTAAAAATTGTCAAATGTATAACTAATAATCTTAAGCAAGAAATGAAACTATCTCCCGATTTTGAAGAACAAACTTTGTCTGAGTAAATTTTTGAACTCGTGATTACACATCATAAACGGAGAACATATTATGTGTAATACATGGGCTGGGCCCATTTTACTTAACAAAATGGTGACAATCAATTGTCTCATTCTTTGTAAAGCTCGGGCCTTGATGGTTGGGCTTCAATAATTAATTTTGATCAACAAAATTGGATCACTAATTTCAAATTCCTTTAGTCATGCATTTGGATTATTTTTTCTACTTCCCTTTGAATCTTGTGAAAGTTTTTTTTTTTTTTTTTCTTTTTTAAAGGGAAATTTCATTTAGCAATGCTGGAGTACGCCTAGTTGCAATAGATTAAAGGGAAAATCTAGAGAATTCCAATAACATTCAGATTCTGACATAATCTTAGCACGTTGAGCAAGACTATGGGCTAAGAAGTTATCAGTTCTATGGATCCAAAAAATTCCCAAATGAGGGTTTGATAGCAGTGAAATGAAAATGTCTGCTAAGGTTGGCTTGCACAGTGCAGGAGGCAATTCGTTCTGAGTGATGGGCAGGACTGCTTCGAGGGTGTCGCTCAAGATGCTGAAGGATGCAAGGTTCAGGGACCGTGCAAAGGTTATGACTTCCATGATTGCCAAAAATTCCGCAAGGAGAAACCGGTAAACCTCTTTGTCAATCCCTTGATGAATGTGTTGTTATCTCCAGTAAAAATTATGCCAACACTAATGCAGTTAGTTTATGTGGAGTGATATAACTCCATCAACTTGGAGATAGGGGCCATGCGGGCAAGATAACATAGGTGGTGGGGGGCTAGGATTTGGGATGAGATTTCTGGGTTGCGGTTGTACTACTAGAAAGAGTGTAGATAATTCATGGTGGTCAGTGCTATGGTATGAGGGTTAAAGAGGGTGTTGTACCTTCTTGAAATTAAACTTATATACCAAAAACCCCGTCTTCATTTATACAATTTGGTTTGTGCCAATACCGTTTGGAAATTGATAATATATTAATGAACTAAAAGTATTTTTAATAATAATAAAACAACATTCATACAAGTACAAACAGAGGGAAACTCAATTCAAACTTCAAAAATCTGGCTGTAGTGGAAATACCTTATTCATATCTCACTCTGGTTAGAACTTTGATTCCAAAAGCCACTTCAGAAGGTATCAACGGCCAGACCCATGTGGCAGCCGGAATGAACCTCCGGCATAAAGCATTTGGTAAACCGGTCTAATCCTAACTGTCAAAACTATACTTAGCAGAGCGCCGAGACCACACGCTCCGGCTAAAACTAGGAATGTAAGCCGAAAGCAACTGGGACCGATGCAAGTAGAGCTTGCTTGTTTACTTGCTTCTATGTCATATACATGACCAGCAAGTAGCCCTGAGAACAGAAATGCACCTATAGGATTCCCAAGCTGCATGAAGTTGTATATTACCCCAAACTGCCTCAGGCCAAAAAGCTCGGACGCTGTTGGGATCATTATCGCGAACTGAAAGCCGTAGCAGATACCAAGTAGTGTTGTTGCAGCGTACAGGGTTCCATTCAGAGCTGAAGCATATAACAGGAATGACACAACCATGATCATTTGTGTCACTGTCATCCAAGCTGTTCGAGGTAGAGCTTTTGACCTGAAATATCATAAATGCAGGATCAACCAATCTGGAAAATTTCACCTGATACTTCTTGCCAAAGGAGATATAGTTCCTTCATGCATATAACTGAAACAGTAAAGAAATCGAGCAACTAGACACCGACAAATAATAGAACACAGAAATTCAACTATTCAGGGGAGATCATTTGGGGTATAGCTATCTTCCTTACTAACAAGTCTACTTTGAATTCTTTAGGAAGTTTCTCAACCAAAATTGTGTTTTTTCCAAGACTCTTGCATTGATGCAGAAGAATGAAAAGAATAGATCAAAAGATTTAAACTGAAACAAGAAAAGAACCATGCTTTTGCTCTTGCAGAAGTAAAAAATGAAGTTAAAACTGAACTCAACATTCCAATCACCTGACAAAGTGTTCCGAAACAGCGCCCGCCCCAAGCCGACCAAGAAAATTGCAAAAGCTCAACAGACTCAACAATACTGTTGCATCCTTCAGATCCAGCAGTGAAACTCCAATTTGAGCCAAATTATTCAGAACAGTCACCCCGGAACCAACCCCGAGGAAATACACAACCCACAGAAGCCAGAAATCAGCTTTGACAACAGCTTCGCGAAATTTGAAGTCTTCTCCTCTTCTAGGTCTTCTTTTCTTCTTTACAGCACCTTCGCCCATAGCTAGAAGGAGGTCTATATCAGAGATATCATCAGTCTCCGTAAAGCTTCCAAGAATCGCAGCTGATGAAGAAGAGGTTAAAAGGGGAACCGTTGGATTTGAATCACTTTCCTCTGTGATTATTACATCAGAAGCACTTGATTCGTCTAACTTTCTACGCTGTGCCGGGAATAGAGTCATTTTCAAGGGAATCACAAGAGGAGACATCAAGAGAATAACCATAATGGCAATAAACGCATACTTGATGTAGCTACTCAGGGGTAATGTGTCAGTTAGAATCGTAGTAACAAGAAGATAAATAGCAAGCAAGAGACTTGCTCCTTGAGTGAAAAGAAAGTGGACATGTTCCGAAGGGTCTTCCTCAGAAGCAGGAGTGCAAGGCCGGACAAAGTACATCATAGCCAAACAAGTGACAGGAATACCCAATGCAAGGAACAGCAATAGCTTTGAAGCTGAAGCATCAAGCAACATCTTATATACCTCAGTCAAAACCGCAGCACTAAGCCCGACATAGCCTTTCAGAATCCCGGCAACAGTTCCCCTGCTGATGGGGAAATTCCTCATGTTGGTTACAAGTACAGCAGTACCGAGCCACGCGCTGCTGTGGGTGGCAACAGAGAGTGAAATAAACAACTGCCAAGAGCATCGATAATTAAGACAATATTCTATGCAAATGCAGATGTCCTACTGTTTCAATCAAGATAAAACTGGAAAAGAACCATCTATTGTACTCTTTGCAAGTTGCACAGATTAAAAAGATGCACTTAAATTGAAGTTGAAACAGAAGAAAGGAAGTTCATGAAAGGTGCCCACAAAAAGAAGTATGTCAAGGATTAACTTAGCAACTTTCTTAAGAGGATACTTTTGAGCACAAAAAACACTGCCTATATTGCTCTCTGGAAAATATTACTAAGAACAAAATTTGCTGAGTCTTTTAACACTGATGATGTTGAATGGAAATCTTCTTCTCCATTGTGGTAGTCAACCTAAACCTATATAAATAGACCTATGCTCCCAAATAAGGAAAGCCATCTAACTAAACCTTATTCATTCATGAACAGTACACAGTTGGGAAGAACTAATCAGTAATAAGCACCCTATAATCCAGGAAGCTGAAGCCATCTCACTATGGCATTCAAATCTTACTAAACCATCCAATCCTTTAAAACTATTCCGGGATAACGAAAATGAATCCCAAACTATACCAATCATGCTATAACAATCCTTCGAATAGCTAAAACAGTATTACAACGTAAGCTTCCAACAAATCAATTACTCTAGCATCTAAATAAAAAGCAAAAGATACCATCTTTAATCTTGAATTTGAAACAGAGGCAGAGTAATGCAGGAACTTACCACCCAATAAGGCAAGGATGTAACTGTTCCACTAACAGCGAGCCACAAAACTCCATATCCCAGAAAAGCCAAGAAAACCCCAACAAGAAGAACAGCCCAAGGCGCCAACTTGTTGCAAGCGATGCCCGCAAGAATCCCCACGTTTTCACCTAAATCATTCGCAACCCCAAGAATCGTGACCTGCTGCTGAGTATAACCCAACACTGATTTGAGTGCAGAGGAGTATAAAGGGAAAGTATAGGCATTCCCACCCGCTATTTGCACCCAAACTGCAGCTCCTAAACCCACCCATGGCGGTCTTGTACCAGCTTTCAAAACCACCATTTTTTATAAAAAATATTTTCCAGAAACAAGAATTGATTATACTCAAAAACCCAATTTAAATTCCCTCAGGGGCTTAGCTCAGTTGGTAACTTGGCAGCAGATTGCAGCCAAGGACGCAGGATCGACCCCTGGCAGCCGCAGTGTGGGATTTTCATCCCCCAATGTGGGGGGTGGATCCTTGTGGGCACCAGGCACTGGTCCTCCTGCCAAGGTTACCGCTGAGTCACCCTGATTTACCTCCCACACGAGGCTCATGGGGCTGGGCGGTGTGGGCCCTGCGAGCGAGGGATATCGCCCAATTTAAATTCCTCTTCAGGCATATGTTGTTTGGTTTGGATTTGAGCAAGATTTCCTTTTTAAAAAAAGACGAGAAGAGACGTGAACTGTTGTAACTTTTAATAAGTAGTAATTAAAAGGAAAGGACCTGAAAAGACAACCCAATTCAAAGAGTTTGAAGAGTATACTTATATTATACTCCAGACATGAATCAATGGTGTGTTGTTACACTTGACTTTATCAGGCGCCCCTCTGCTCCTCCATTGGATGCTGTGAATCTGTGTTCGTTTCGAAACTGTACCAAAATCATCATAAACCTCGGCTAGTTGAGATCCAAAAGTTGTACTACTTTCATTAAACTACCCTTTAATGCTTCTCCCCACTACTGGGGGTCTCCCTCCCACGTACGCTCCCCACGCAAAAGTGTAAGTTTTTGCATTTAGTCAAGGTGGACAATGACATGGTGGTGGTTCGTTTTCTTGAAAGCAGTTTCAGATTCTTTGAAATGGATTTGTGGTGATCTTACAATCCACATCGACAGGAGTGGTATCAAACTTTCCATTTCTCAGAAGAAAAGATCCAAATTTGGTTATGAAGGGATTAAAAGAAAGGAATCCTAAAAGAAATTGGTTTACGTCCCTTTTTTGGATACGAAACTGATAAACTGTATCCTTATTTTGCCAAGAATTTATGGCACCCACAAAGAAAATTGTATTCTTTCCTTTGGTCCTACCAAAAAAATGTATTCTTATCTCTCAAACTTTGCCCTAATAACAAAATTAGTCTCTATACTTTGCATACAATATTTTCAGTCCCCAATCTTTGTAAACTAGACAACTTAGTCCCTTCAACTTGAATTAAAAGGTCAAATGGGTTCTTTGACATTTTTTAAACTTAAATAAAATTAGTATTTTCTTCGATGCACACAAAATTTTAATGGTGATATACAATTCAAAACATGACAGATCCGAATGACAAAATTCAAAGGTGATTAAAAAGCTATAAACAAAGCTACAAGAAATTAGCCTATTCATATTTAGTGGAACCACTTGTTGATTAGTATTCAAAGATTCATGTCGGTATCAAAAACCGACCGACCAATGGACCAAACGCACGCTTTTGAATTTGGAGCCCACTTTTTAAATATTCTTTGCTCCCCTCAAGCTGAAGCTCCACAACCTGAGGCTCTATTCTCTTGTGACTTTGGTAGAGAATCATTACTTTTTTTTTTAAAAAATTTTACACAAAAAAACAACTTTACTTTTTCAACAATTTAAAATTAAAATTTTAAAATTCCCTCTAAATACCTACTCACATAAATTCAAAAAAAAATACAATCATTACACTTTTTTATCTCTCACTTACACAATTTCCCAAAAAAAACTTTTCTCCAAAAAAAAACTTCCCTCTAATAAAATTTCCTCTACTAAAGCCACAAGAGAACAGAGCCTAGGAGGCTGAGTGTGGAGTTCACATTGCCAGCAAAAATCCAAAGCCCAATAGCTTTATTGCAGGCTTCTGGTTCGGCACCTGTTGGACTTCTGGGAAGTGCAAAAACAAGGCCAATCCAATAACTATCCACACACTGCTATTCTTTTAATTTTCAACATCTTTCATTGAAATCTTTTTCTTTTTCTTCTTTCTTTATTTTATTTTACTAAATTAGGCAAATCAATTAATTTCTTAATTTCACACCAAATACAACTCAACTCCCTTTTTAAGTACTATATTAAAACATTTATAAACCGAAAATATTGGTAATTTTTCCAATAATTTTGCCAACTTCTAAATGCAATTTACCTTTTCGGAGCCCAATTTGTCTTGAATGAAATAGAAATGTCCAAACATCTGTCCACTTCTCCACTAATTCCAAAACCATTTTGGTTCCACAAAATTGCACTATGCTGGAAATTGCAAATCTCAAACATTCCCAATCAACAATAATGAATCTTCCACGTCCTCCAAATATACAGATCTGACACAAAACAGTATCATTAATTTTGACGTTAATCTTCGAGAGTTTTGACCCTTGAGTCAGATTTGTCGTTAGGCAATAGTCAATCATGTTAAACAAGATCTAGTAGTCTGTTCTTAATCCTTTGTTTATCGAAAATTCACACTAATCTTCTAGCCCAATCCGAAAAGGGAAGAGAAAAAAAAAAATAAAATCAAGAAATCTAAATAAAAAAATATTTCAAGAATGGATCTTTTTCTGAGCCCATGAAGGCTAACTAATACTAACTACTACTACCATATCAGTACACAACTGAAGTCGTTAACTCTCCTTCCATGGGAGGCTTCCAAAATGTCAGGTACTGCTGATTTAACAGACTCACCAGATCGCCAAAACACTATGTACACCGGCGACAATGGCGAGGAACCACGGGCATTTACTAAGCTAAGCGCCGGCTTTCGACATCACGTTGAGCCGACTGGGCCGCGGTTGGAAATCACCGCGACGTCTGAGATTATGCGATGACGGCCTGATTAGGGCGGCTAGGGCTCTCTTCACCAAATCCCCTTCCACGGTCCCAATTCTCACCAGCGAGTTCGTCATCGCTGATCTCCGCATGTTCAATTGATGACCGGACGGGCTGTACGACGCCGATTGCTGATAATTCCGGTTCGTTTTCTTGTGTGCAAACTGCAACGGAACGATCCCGGATGGATAGTCGGAGAACACATGCACGTCTTCTTGGGACTCTGCGCCACCGCCCGGTTACTCTGCCGGGATTGACGACGCGAAGCCACGATTGAGCGACCGGGGACGGAGAGAACAGCACGGACTGCGTCGGAGATACGGATCTGCACAGATTCACCCGGGTCGGCGACGTGGATCGGGTCATGAGTCCGGGTCCTGGACGATTCGCGAAAGCTGATGAAGACGAGCAGAAACGATCCATCGGCGAGACGGAACGTTGGAACTGGTGAGAAAACCCGGCACCGCCCGTTTGCTTTTCGACGACGCCGTCGCCATTTTCGCGTTAACGTCGCTGTGGATTCTGGAATCACGAGGAACGGAAATGAATAAAATATTCCTCTGAATTTTCCCTCTTTTCTTAAAATACCTAAAAAGCCTTTTTGGTCTCTATTTCGGCAAACACAAGAAAGAGTGAAGCAGGGTTTATATAGGGCAGGGAAAGGAGTTGGCAGTGTAGTAATTAAAGGTTGGTTTGGGAGGGTGTTTTGGTAAATTGAGGGTGGACCGGCCGTTGGATAAGCTGGGAAGGTTTGGGCTTTCCAATGGGTTAAAGTCACTAGAGAACGTAAAGCTATGGGCTGTTATAGATCCAAGCAAGGACTACTCGAGATAAGCGCGGTTAAGCCTGACGCGCCGTTTGTTTTTTTTTTCTCACAGAAATAGAATGAAGCAGCGTGTAAAACAGTCGCGGAGATGAGAGTGGGTAAATGTTTTCCATGGGTGATAAAGCTTAGGCGCCAAAAATGGCCATTTGGCACTAGATTTTCGGAGCGGTCTTGTCGGACACGTACTTTGTGTGGTGTAATTTTGGTCTTTTTTTCCTGCTGGAACTTTCCTTGCCTCCTTTTTTCTTTTTCTTTTTTTACTACAAATTTTTTTTAAAAGAAAAAGTTAAATACTAGTATATAATATAATTGATGAAAATTGAGTGCATTTGACAGTTAGTTTGTAATGTACGAATAGGATGGGTATTTATTTGATACGGTTACGGAGAGATTTCCCTAGATAATACTCAATATTCCATTTAAATTTAGTGTTGATGATTATCAATGGATCGGGCCCGAAGCAATGGTTTTCCTGTCTACAATACATCATCCTTCAATTAATAAACTTTTAAAACATGTATTGTGTACCAGTACAGGAGAGCGATCTCATAGAATTCTACCAAGTGAAGAATGAGGAGGAGAAGTCATACTAGAATTCCATGTTCTTATTCTAATCTGGATTCAGACAAGGGCTGATGAAGTCAACTCTCTAACCGAATTTGACTTTTACGGACGGAGGTATCCTAACGAGAGAGAGAAAAGAATTTATATACAAGGTGAATCGGGCCAGAATCATGAGTTTGGCCTCGACTAGCCCATGTTCTACAAGCAAATATATGTTCGCTGATGTTATTTAATAAATAGTAAGAATAGATATTTCAATTTATTTATCACAATTTTCTATAATAACCAAATTGTCCCCTTTTTTTCTAGTTTAATATTTGAGTCGGGTAAAGAATTTGGTGATCGCTTATAAAGTATTATGTATAAACCAAATCTGTATTTTTTTTGTTAAAATAATAATCACATCATATTTCACAAATCATTTATAACGTATTAAGTTTAATTTAATTTTAATATCATGTTAAAATTTAAAAAATTACTCATAAAGAATAACAATTCACAATGTATTCGAGTTTATAAATTGATTTATAACGTGTAATATCAATTCAGGTTGTATGGTGAGCGTCAAGCGGGTAAGGTGGTCCCAACCATAACCATCAAATTTCAATTAGGATTCTCTAACACATCTAGGATCATGCTGTCACCATCTTCTGGTTTTGGTCCAAACTCTTTTTAAAATGACAAACACCACCCACCCCCCTTTTCCTAAGCAGTGACACGTAGTGCCAACTGCCCACTCAAACCAAACGGTCTCAAATCTGTGGGCTATGTCTTCAAATAAATGATCATTTATCTCTGTTTTTCTTTTCTTTTTTTCAAAAATAAAATATGTTTTTTTTTCGCTCAATTACAAGAGTCTATTTTACAATGTTAAAAATAGTATAACCAGATATACTTTTCTAATAGAACATGAGAAAAACATTACTCTCAATGAGACGAACAAAATAACATTTTATGATGAAACTCGCCATGTACCCTAACGGTCAAACCCAACTAAACACTTCTCCCGATCACTTGGAAGCCACCTGATATGGAGTTCAGACTCAACGTAAATGGTTTGACAATGGGCAATTCGGGGCATTGGGTGCTAGTTTTGTAATTCGAAATAGGGTTAGGGAAGTAGTTGACGCGGTTTCTGTATACCTGGGCTATGGGACAAACTTTGAAGTTGAATGTCAAGCTCTTTTGCTAGGGTTGAGGGAGTGTGATCGAATGGCCATTCGAAGGGTTGAGGTTGAATCAGATTCATTGGCTTTGGTTAATATGGCTCGCAGGCAATCCAAAATTCCTTGGAGATCTATAGATGAATTTCAACAAATATGGAGCTTTGAAGAGTCTGGCGCCTATACTTTCAGACACATCTATCGGGAGACCAACTCAATTGCAGACGCACTTGCACGACAACGCAACATACTCAGGAAACTGCAACATACAGATCTTTGGGTCTCCCTCGGGAGATCCAGGGGCTCGTTAGGCTAGATAGACAATAGTGTCTACAATTAGGCTAGTTAAATTAACATTTCTTTATTTTCTAACTAAATTAACATTTGCATTTGCATCTTTGTAGGCTGAAGTAAGACTCATTACGTCCCCCTCACCACTCTTCCTTTTCCAAAATTAATAAAGGATCTCCATACCCCCAACCACTTAATCGGCTATTTCATTCACCTTATAATGTTGAAATCAATAGAATAAGGTATAACCGTAGAACATGAGAAAACATTACTCTCAATGAGATGAAAATACAATATTTTATCATGAAATACCCCCTGTGGCCTCGAAATACCCGCCTGCCTCTGGCGGTATTTACCCTTGAAATACCGCTGCAGTATTTCACAATGAAATACCAGCGGCGTATTTCGGGTGGGCAAAAACTGGCTGGCTGCCGGCCGTTTTTCAGGCGGGCGGCCATATTTTCGGCGATTTTTCGGGCCGAAAATGCCGGGACAGTCGCAATATCCCTCCAATCTATACTAATTATAATTTTGTCAGAACTTTGGCTCTAGCCGACAATATAATTGCCCAATTTATTTGTTGCATCGAAATTTTTGTGTAAGTATGCTGAACCAGGTTTTTTATATTAAAAGGATTTCCGTGTTGAGAGTGATGACATTTATGCTGACCACACGAAGTATTTTAGACGAACGAAGAGTTCAGAAGTAAGGAAGATATGATTGCATGGGTTAAAGCACAAGTAGCTGAAAACAATTTTACGGCAAAATTACTTCCTCTTCGAAAATGTTGGAGTTGTTCTAACAGAGGGAGAAAAGGTAGAATTGAGATAGGGTGTGATAGATCAGGAAAAGTTAGGGAGAAGGCACTCATACCGGAAGAAAAAAGCAGACGGAGCAATATAAGCAGCAAGATGACAAACTGTCCATTTCACCTGAAGGGACGAGAAATTGATGGGGAATGGACGTTAGAGGTCAGAAACGGTACGCACAATCATGAATTATAAGAAGTTCGAAACTGACTTCAGTGTAGACACGGTTAACAGAAGCGGAGAAGAAGAAGATTGCAGAAATGTCCAGTATTAACATTAGGCCGAAGCATATTGGCCCAATTGTGCGCGGATGATCAGAAAATGTTAGCCCATTAATACAGGTTTACAACGAATCAGCAAAAAGTAAAAGGGATTCGAGAGGAGGTATGACTAACATGCAGTATTTTTTCAAACTTGTGCATGATTACGAATACTCTATGTGTACTCAGGCGATGACGGAAGTAATGCAGTGGGCCACATCTTCTTTGCGCACAAGAAGGCGCCTCGTCTACTTGTTCTGTTTTTGTACATTTTGTTTTAAGATACGACGTATAAGACAAACAGGTATGACATGCCTCTGCTGTAAATAGTAGCTCATGTACCTACAGCTCAGTATGTTTATATCGCGTTCATTTTCTAGAGGAATGAGACTACTTCGAGTTATTACTGGGGATTGGCGCGATTGAGCACTTTATTCGAGCGAAACAAATACCCATATGTGGTTATGACTAATCAAGAGACCACATTACTGAATACTGTGGAACTTGTATTCCCACATGCTACCCAACTACTTTATAGGAGACACATTGAAATGGATGTCAAGAAACATGTAGTGTCGACTGGGAACGACAAAACTACAACGAATGTCTTTCTATATCGTTGGGGGCAAATGGTGAAAGCCTTGACATATGAACAATTCACGGAAGCTGTGGATTATATTGATACTAAATATGGGAATAAATCGAGATTCAGAAATGTTATTCCGTACTTAAAGAAGACATGGTTGGATCCCCACAAGGAGAAGTTTTTGTCTTGTTGAACGAAAAGTATAAAGCACTATGGAGGGCGCACAACGAACATGTAAGTTATTATTGATTTCATTTATAATTTATACATTGTATTATTACGCGATATTTTATATAAGGATTTATGTTCTATGAAGAATTTTAATGTCAATGTCTTCAGGGTTGAGAGTGCACATGCACAGGTGAAGAAGGCTATTGGTACCGATAGAAAGGCTTTCCCAAGTATTTTTCACGACATTCATATTATGATAAGGTTGCACCTCGATGAAATTCGGACTAAAATGGAAGTTTCGCGTAGCAAAACATACCGGAAGAGCGACTACCTACTGTATAGTAGGTTTAACGGTAGAATGTCTTTCGCTGGTATTACAATGGTGGAGGACGAATATACAAAAAGAGTTGGTCTTATCGGGGACGATGTGCGCTTGTGGTTGCGAACTCCAACAAGTTGTGGTCTTCCATGTGCATATGAGATGCAACAGTTGGTGCGCGCGTACCGTCCAATTGATCCTATCGACGTTGACGCGTTCTGAAGATGCTGCATTTGGGAGATAATGATATCCAGAACTTCAGAGGAGAGGCAAATCGCTGAAGGCCGACTGCATGAAATGTTTGTGGATGTCATGTCGCGTCCGAGCACTGATATATACTGGGTCATGGGTGTTGTGCATTCGACGCTTTATCCGAAACTGTTGATTTAGCTGAGCCGGTTAGTAGGCCACACAGGGGACGTCCCAAACACAATTCAACCCAACGACATCTATCAGGGTACAAGCATGCCGAAAGGAATGCGCTACAACGAGGTACGATATATGTATTTAATTTTAACATGTCATTGTGGTTAATACATATACACATACTCAATTTAATATATTTTACACTCGCAGGTTGGCGATCCACATGTAGGCAGAGAAGACGAAGGGTTGTGAGGCCCACGCTTCTGAATAGCCTTACGACCTTCCCGTATTTCTGAAGCAATTCATGTTTGAATACATTACCGAGCACGTTAATGTAGTGCCCAGTGGACATTGTGGTTTGAATACATCCCCTCTGGAACCAGAACCGGACCCAGCCCCTGGCACTGACCTACGCGAGGAGCCCATTACTTCTTTGCCTTTTTCGCTCCTCCCTCGGTTGGATGCATTTTCCCCTTCATTTTCATCCTCCAACCGCCCCGAGTTCCCTCCCATGTACCCCTGCGACTGAGACATGTCCATCTCAAATTTCCGCATTTTCCCTAGCTTCCTCCTCCTCCGCGTTTCCAATGTATGGCGGGGCAAATGGGATTTCGCGGTAATCAATGTTACTTTCTCTCGTTGCATTTGATAAGCGAGAAGAGCCATGCGCTCTTCTTGCCACCTTTCTCTGCGCTCGGATGCAGTAGGATGTATTCGGCCCCTACTTCCTCAGAGGAGGACTATGTCGCTTCAGTGCTTCTATCACCCAATTGCAAATTGTCATCCTTTTTGCTTTTGCTTTTGGTTAATTTCAATTTCCTAAATGTTTTTGCCATCTGCAATAATATAAACGCTCATTTATCAATACGAAATTAATTCCTAACATATAAAGAACGAGAACACATTTACAGTTACAGAAACTTTAAAGTATTTGAGAAAAAGTCACCCCGTTCGAGCATAAAACATCCGAAAAAATCCCCCCGATCGCCGAAAATACCGCCGCCGATCGCTGGTATTTTTTGGGAAAATACCGTCGTCGAAAATAACGCCGGCGGCGGTATTTTCTGGGAAAAATACCGCCACTCGGTATTTTTTGGGAAAATACCGACGTTGGCCGACGGTATTTTCATGGAAAAATACTACCACTCGGTATTTTTTGGGAAATTACCGACGTCGGACGGCGGTATTTCCCTCCAGAAATACAACCGGGGCGGTTTTCTGGAGGGAAATACCGCCTGACGGTATTTCATTCCAGTCCAGTCGACAACCGGTCGGATCTGCGAAGATCCGGAGAAAAAATTAACAATTTCGGGCAAAATACTAACAAATTCGGACATATTACAACTAAATTAATCAAACAAACAATAATCTCATCACAAATAAAACAGTACCGAAACAGATATTAATTTGAGGGCACTAACCTTTAGTCGATCGTACTCGCAGTAACCGTTTTATCCGGTTTAGCTAATTTGCGATTCCTTCTTCTCCACACAGCTCTGCAGCCTCAGTTGTATTTCATTTCCTCTGATTCAGTCTATTTATATACTGAAGCAGAGGAATTTGGTCACATTTGTGTTTTCAAAAAAAAAAATTTCTCAGTCACGGGCTGTTTTTTTTTTTTTTAACAGGTGAACAGTACTCGTGTTCTTATTTTCTTTCTTTTTTGGCTAGGGGCATTTTAGTCTTTTTATAAGAGAATGTTACTGCAAATAGTAAAACGGTTACTGCATATAACAATTTCGATTTTTTTTTTGTCAGAGGTCTCCTATATAATAGGTACTAGGTAATAGACCCAAATTATTTTTTAAAAAAATTAATCCTAACGGCCTAACCCAACTAAAGACCCTGGATTTGGAAGACCACGAGATGAACAATTTGTAAGTATTATTTAGTCCATTTTCATTAT
>VMRK01000465.1:0-54531 GCA_016801395.1 Leptodermis oblonga
TCACATGGAAACATGAGTACTTACCACTATACCATTTTTCATTTTTGTTTAATTTTTTGTTTTAACTCATTTTTATATGAATCATGAACTTTCTAACAATCTATTTATTGGACAATCCAAAACTAATGTTAATTTTATTATAATTCCTTACTATTTATAAAATTAATACTATCATAATTTTTAGTAGTTGTTTTCAGTTCAATATAAATTTGTTTAATTTATTCATGTATTAACTTAAAATACGTTTAATTTTTTTTAATCGAATTTTATCCTTTTTTTTGTCTAATAAAAATGTAGTAATATAATTTTTTATATATTTTTAATAGAAAATAAGAAATATTTTATAGTTGATTTACTTATTGGGTTTTATAATAATGAATTTTAATGTTTAACTTGGTTGTAAAATTTGCAAAAATATATAATTGTTGTAAAAAAAAAATTTAAATATTACAAATAATCAAATTAAAACATGTTCATCATTAATATATTATATATATATATATATATGATGTCATCCGGTTTGACCCCTGGCTTGAACCGATCGAACCCTCGGTTCGAGCGAACCCTTGGCCTCACCGGTTCAACGTCCGGTTCGATCCAGACAACCATGAATGATAATGTCTCCTAGGTTCATTTTCAAATGAACTATGCACATTCTTGTATCTAGTAGCATAATGAGCATTTAACAAACACATATCCCTCTTTGGGGGGCACATAAGGCAAAATCATGAAATTGACAAGAAGTTTCACTATGCCTATGGGGAACATGCATTTTTCTAGGCATATAGAATGATGAATTAATCAAATCTACATCAGTTTTACAATTAGAACGCTTCTTTATCTTTTCATACGACCATGCATGATTAGTCTTCTTTTTAGCTTCAATAGGTGGATAGGTAAGTTTAACATTACTATTTGAAGCCTTAACAAAGTTAGTAGAAGTAGAAGGCATATTACAATCTTGGTTACTTTCATAACCTAAGCCATGTTTATTATTTCCTACCTTTTGTTTGCCTAACAACTTTTCTAAGTTGTTTTCCCTAAAGTCAAATTTTCAAGACTTGCACTCAAGTCTTCAATTTTTCTTTTCATGCATTCATACTCATTTTTTAACAAATCATATGAACTAGCCTTTTCATGCAATTTCTCATTTTCGTCTAAGTCGTTTTCATAATACATTTTCAATTCAATGTACTTTGCATTTTCATTATCAAGCAAAGTACTCATTTCATCTACTTTGTTTCTTAATTCATCATTTTCACATTTCAAAGTAGAATTTTCTTCTCTTAATGATGCCACATGCATTTCTAAAGAGTTAATTTTCTTTTCATGCATAACAATCATTTTCATGGCATTCATACATTTCTTATGCATTAAAGTGACATACTTGTATACTTTAGCATTACTAGCATTATCATTGTCACTATCACTATCATGCATTTCACTACCACATGAAGAATATTGGGAAGAATTTGTTACCTCTTGTAACTCACTCCCAACAAAGCATCTTTGTGTGGTTTCCTTCTTTTCCTTACTTGAGGAATCATCCCAAGTCTTAGCTGGCTTGGTCACTTTCTTGATGGCTTTCTTACCTTTAGCCATTTTGTGCAAATTGCGGAAAATAAAGCACAAATAATCAAGAAAGCAAATAAGACTCTAAAAATCACAAAGGTTGCAAAAATGATCTTTAAACTCAAAGGTTGTTAAGCAAACAAATTAGAGCACTAGCTCTGATACCAATTGTTATCCCAATTAATCAATAGCAACCTAAGAGGGGGAGGGGGTGAATTAGGTTCTTGACCTTTTAAAAATTTCTTCTACAAAGAAGAGCAACTTTGAAAAACCTTTTTCAAAGACAAGTGTAAAAACAATGTTACCAAGTGAAGTGTGTGATTAGTGATTCCAAAATGTGAAAGCAAATAAACTATCAAAGCAAGAACACACCAAATTTATAGTGGTTCGGATTCTCCTTAAATCCTAGTCCACTCCCCAAGTTATACAACTTGAGATTTCTAATCAACTAGGAAACACTTAAAGGAGTGTTTCAATCCCTTACAATTAATCTCTCAATCTCAAGACTTTTCCATTGCTTAATCTAGCTCTAGATTAAGACTCCTTTGCCTAAGGCTACCAATTGGATCTTTTGCCCTATCCTTCCTCAAGGATTGTAGGTCTTACTCAAGACTCCTCTTGCCTATACCAAAGGACTTTTGCTCATTCAACCTCTTGATCAAGACTTTTTCCTATTCGCATAATTTAGTTCTAAACTAGGACTTCTACCCTTTGCCTAATCCAAACTCTTGGATAGGTCTTTAACTCCAATGCCCAACCCACCTCAAATTGGGACTTGTACAATTGCCTAAACTCAACCTCTTGAGTTGGGTCTCTCCTTCTCTTCTTGCTCCCCCTTTCTTCTTGCCTAACTCTTTACTTAAGAGTTTTGGACTTTGCCTCACATACAATGTGCCTACAACACTTACTCAAGCGTTTAGGACTTCCTCAAAGTGTTTACAATAATGAGAATCTCCACAAATGGAGTTTACAACAAACTATGACAAATGGGCACAAAGGCCTCTTTCTAATCCTAACTCACAAGCTAATTTGACATTTAAATTATGAAATACAACTCTTGAATGATGCTTGAGTGTAGGAGACTTGTGGGGGAGGATTACCAATCTTTTTACAGCTTAGGGGTATTTATAAGAGTGGCAAAATGGCTCCCAATGGCTTTCTAACAGCTAGTTTCAGAGAATGGCTTTTCTGACACAAGATTGGTTATAACCGATTTATGATCTGCTAAAATTGCTATTTTGAACTTTTTAGCTTAGCACTCAGAATTTGAGATCGGTTATAACCGAAGTAATATCGGTTAAAACCGATGTTACCTTCTCCAACTTTTTTCTTCTTCTTTTCTTTCCATTTCTATTAGTTGTTCTTCAGTAGCTTCGAAGTTAAGAGGGTGTCGAGGCTTGGAGTCGAACATTTTTGTGCAGAATGCTTCGAGGTTGAGATGGTGTCGAGGTCGGGCTCAAAACTTCATAATTTTTCTTCTATTTTTGGCCAGTAGCCTCAAAAGGTGTCAAGACTGTTGGATATTTTGAACAACAATGGGACTTTATAGCACAATAAGAACCAGAAAAAACAAACTTTATTTCTGAAAGAAAAATGTAATCTATTACACTTGTAGAAAGCAGAAGGTGCATATTCAAATCGTGCAAATGCACTTTCCTTTAGGCTTTATTAGTTCCCTTATGAGTGCAAAGAGTTTAGGAGTAATATCATTTTGAGATAAGATGAAGATGATCGTTAGAAGTTTGCCCTAACTCAAACGAACTACAGAACACGTGTGGAAAGGGCAAGCATTTCTTGTAGAATGAGAATGATTGCTTGTGTCTGAATCATTGTCCTAAGAAGTCTATTTGTAAACCTCCAAAGGGTGCTATTTATTAGTCACACCTCTTAGGAAAAGGTAGGAAGAAATGGAACTAAATTCGGATAAGAATTGGAGCCTGAATCACACTTTTTGTGAAGAGACGCAACACTTCCGGACAGAAAAACCTTACTGGAGCTCGTCCGAGTCGGGCATGTATTCGACTCTGCATCGGAAAGCTTCTGGAACTCGTCTGAGTACAATCTGAGTTGGACGTGTACTTCCTCAATGCTTCTGGAGCTCGTCCGAGTACTTGTCCAAGTCGGAGAGGTGCTCTTACATTTCCAGTTACATTAGCTACTTGACATAGTCCGAGCGGCTGCGTGACTCGCACAGCCACTCGGACATCTACTCTTCAGTTTTTCCTTTCTTCCTTAGCTAATTATTGGAAAATCTCCAACAATTCCCCGCTATTTTCCAATGATTTCGAAAATTGCCTTCCTCTCAAAATCAAGAACTTTTCTTGATATCTCATGCTTCAGCTTTGGTGTGTTTCGATTGAACCAACGCCTTAGTAAATATACCTTACAAACTCATCGAACTAATTTGATAGACAAGCTTTGAACCAACAGTCCATTGACAAGCCTTAATATACTCATGCACAAGTTCGCTTTCCCGCAACATGTTATAAACAACACATAACAACTATGTGCCTCAATCTCTTTCATGTATGCATCCAAGGTTTCATTGAAGAACCTTTTATGAATTTTCATAATGCATTCATATAGGCAAGTTTCAAAATACCCCCGCTATATGATAATTCCCAGCATTATTACTTTTCTCATATTTGGTATTTAACTTGAACTTGTTAAGAACTCAAAAGTTCATCCTAAACTCACTGGCGAGTATTAACACCAAACTGTTTTAGTGTTCCGACCATTGTGCAATGTACTTTTAACTACATTGAATTCAGAACTAGTAGTTAACTAGTAATGAATTGAGGTTTCCACTGTGAATGGACTAGGACAATCCCATCTCAACAGAAGTATTTTCTATCATGTCCTTTGCGAGTCCTTTTGTTAAAGGATCAGCCAAATTATATTTGGTATTCACATAGTCCAAGGTTATGCAACCACTTGTTATCAAGTCTCTAACCATGCTATGCCTCACACCAATATGCCTAGACTTCCCATTGAACACTTGACTATATGCTTTAGCAATCATAGTAGTGCTATCACAATGTATGGATATTGGAGAAATTGGCTTTGGCCAAACCAGAATCTCATGCAAGATATTTCTGAGCCATTCTGCTTCTTTGCTTGCTGAAGCTAAAGCAATGAATTCAGTAGCCATGGTGGAGTCTGCAATGCACGTTTGCTTATTTGAAGCCCAAGAAATTGCTCCACCACCCAAAACAAAGACCCAACCACTTGTAGAAGAGTGATCATCTTTGTTCGTGATCCAACTAGCATCTGAATACCCTTCAAGAACAGAATGATAACCCCTATAGGTGATGCTATAGTCTTTGGTTTTTTGAGATATCTCAACACCCTATTCACCCCTAACCAATGTTGTTTACTAGGATTACTTGTATACCTACTCAGTACACCAAGTGCATAAGCAATATCCGGACGTGTACAAGTCATGGCATACATCAAACACCCTATAACTCTAGCATACGCAAGCTGAGAAACAGGATCTACTTGATTTTTGACAAAATCCAAGTTTAGATCAACCTGAGTTGTGACCGGTTTACACTTAAAGTGATTAAACCTTTTGAGAATCTTTTCAACATAATGTGCTTGTGAAAGCTTTATTGACTCAGATTCTCTCTTGATCTTTATACCAAGAATAACATCAGCTTCTCCCATATCCTTCATGTCAAAATTTCTTGAAAGCATTTGTTTGGTTTATCTGACTTGCTCTAAGTCTGAACCAAAAATCATTATGTCATCCATATATAGACATATGACGACACTGCCATTTTCATACTTGCTATAGACACATTTGTCTGCTTCATGAATTCTATATCCATTAGCAAGTATTACTTCATCAAACTTTTAATGCCATTGTTTTGGAGTTTGTTTAAGCCTATACAATGACTTCACAAGTTTACACACCTTTGCTCTTGGCCTTGAGCAACAAATCCTTCCGGTTGCTTCATGTATACCTCCTCGTCTAATTCCCCTTCATTTTCTTTTTGAAGATCCATTACAATTGATGGGTTTGGAACCAAGGGGAAGGTCAACTAATACCCAAGTATTATTTTCAAGAATTGAATCCATTTCATCATTGATTGCTTCTCTCCAAAATGAAGCATCATGAGATTTCATAGCTTCACCGAAAGTGCCAGGATCAGCATCCATATTAAAGCAATAAGGCATTTTTTTACTTATTCCATCTCTTGTTCCTTCTACAAGATAAGCAACAAAATCTGGACCAAAAGTTGTGGTTCTTCTAGCCCTTGTGCTCCTTCTCAATTCAGTGACTTCATTGCCACTACTTGAGTTATCTACTGCAGGTTCTTCTTGGTTAAAACCACTTGCTACTGTAGGTTTTTCTTGATTAGAACCACTTGCCATTGCTTTAGGAATAGTGAAAACCTTTGTTCATCAAAGGCAGTATCTCTTGACTCTAAAATGGTATTTATACCAATAGAATCATTTGGTTCAATCACCAAAAATCTGTAGGCCTTGCTATTATGAGCATAGCATATGAAGGTGCATTCCACTCCTCTTTCCCCTAGCTTCCTTTTCTTTGGTTCAGGAAGTCTTACAACAGCCCTGTAGCCCTAAACCTTTGAATGACTAAGGTTTGGCTTCCTTTTGTACCAAAGTTCATAGGGGTTACTAAATTCCTCTTGTTAGGAGCTCTATTCAACAAGTAACAAGCTGTAAGAATAGCCTCTCCCTAAAAACTCTGATTAAGGCCAGCAGTAGACATTATTGTGTCAACCATTTCCATTAACACATGATTCTTCCTTTTAACAATGCCATTTTGTTGTGGTGTATATGGAGCAGTCACCTCATGTTTAATACCACTTGACTGAAAATAATCCAATTCATAATACTCTCCACCCCTATCCATTCTAAGACACTTAATCAAACTATTGCATGTAAGTTCAACTTCAGTTTTGTACTTTAAAACTTTGCATGGCTTGATCTTTGAAATGCAACAAATACACATTGTAGTATCTAGTACAATCATCAATAAATGTGACAAAAAATTTGTTTCCTCCTATTGAGGGAGCAGCATGTAAGTCACATAAATCACTATGTATCAACTCAAGTGTATTTGTTTTCCTTTCAACTGCAGGAAATGGTTTCCTTGTAATTTTATTTAGCATACATTCATGGCATTTGTCATTTTCTATCTTTGAGCATTTAGGCAAAAGATCTAATTTTATCATGTCATTCATCCTTCTAAAATGCCCATGTCCTAGTCTATTATGCCATAAAGTAGAAGATGAATTAAGCATATACACCAAAGAAACTGCCATCTTATTGATTGGCATTGCATTAACTTTAAACATGCCATTACATTGGAATCCTTTCCCTACAAACATGCCACCTTTGGAAAGGACAAACTTGTCAGCCTCAAAGACTAACTTAAAACCAAACCTATTCAAGAGACTACTGGACACAAGATTCTTTCTAACTTCAAGAACATAGAGTACATTTGTCAAGGTTACCTTTTCTGAAGCGAATTTGAGATCAATATCTCCAACTCCTTTTACAGGGGCTGTTGCAGAATTCCCCATGTAAACTATAGAATCTTTAGCACTATCTTTTTTCAATGATTTGAAGTTCTTGTTCTTGCATATGTGTCTAGTGGCTCCTGAATCAACCCACCATGACTAATCTTCATCAACAAGACATAATTAAGAAATCATAGCAACCAAGGCATCCTCTCCTTTCTCATTGTTGGAGTTGTTGGTGCCTTTATTCTTTAGAAGTCGACAATCATACTTGCCCTTCTTTTTGCAATGAAAGCATTTGCCCTTCTTTTTCTTATTATTCTTGCCTTGATCATTATTGTCTTTGTGGGCTCTCTTCTTGGACTTGCTGCTTTGTCCTTGTTCTACAACATGCAGCTTTGTTGCGGGTTCCTCGACCTTTTCATTTGCCTTGTTCTTCTCATTTTCACGAGACTCCTGCATTCTTAATTCCTCTTCTACACGGAGGTCATGAGCAAGTCCTTCAAATTTGATCTCTTCTTGTGTTTGAGATCCTTTTTGAAGTCTTTCTAAGAAGGAGGAAGCTTTTCAATTATTGCTGAAACAATAATTGTATCATCCATGGTCAACTGGTACTGATTAAAGTGATTCAGCATCCTTTCCAACTCGGTGAATTGTTCCATCACTGGTCTATTATCTTGTATCTTATAATTTAAGAAAGTTGAGACCAGGAATTTCTTACTTGTTGCATCTTCCCGCATGTACCTTGCCTCCAACTTTTCCATAAGTTCCCTTACCGTAGGAACTATATGGTAGACATCAAACAAGTTGTCATGCATGGCATTGAGGATGTGTCCTCTGCATACCTCGTCACCCGTCTCCCACTTGTGGTGCTTTTTCATCTGCACCAATGATTCCTCTTCTTCAACAGGCGGCTTGGGTGTGTTCGAAACATACACAACCCTCAATGAAACAAGAAGGAAGTGTACCCTATTCTTCCACCTTGTAAAGTTTTAATAAAAGGCCACCTATGCAAACATTTGAGTAAGACTTTGATGGAACTAAAATGTTTTTGTGAGTTTTTCTAAAACTCTTAGTTCTTCGTTGAACTATAGAACTTATCAAGAATCAGTCTTGTAGCATTTAACACTTATCGAACAATCTTTTGGTGAGTTGTTCGTGGCGTACTTATACTGAGGTTCTCAACATTGTACACTCGTGGGTAGCGGTCTTCTATACCAAGGTTCCGTTTGTCCACTGTTGGCGGGTCGAGATTTCACCAAAACCACCCTAGCAACCCTTAGAACGATCGGCTTTCGCTTCGTGATCATACCCTCCCTAGCGATCTTACACATTGTTTGGCGAAATAGTGTTTGGGAGTTTTCTGGAAGAGAGTGAAAGTCTGAAACCAATAAATGCAATGTTTTGCTAGGGAAAAAAGTGTGCAAACGAATAGATTGATGTGGATTATTGATTCTAATCGGGATGGGAATCGATAGAATGTTTGGATGTAAATTAGTGGTGAAGAGAACAAACAACAAAATTTATAGCAGTAAAATTAAGGTGGAAAAAAGAAGATAATCAATTAGAAGAATAAAGGGCATTTTAGAAAAATATGTAAAAGATTGCTGTGGTTGCAATTTTTTGCTCTGGTAATAACATAAACCATAACATATATCTATATGGTTTTTTGCTCTGGCGATAACAGTAACCATGTCATAAAAGCACAATATCCATTGAAGTTATCTGGTGAAGCAGCTCTGGCAGTAATCCCGGCTGCAAAGAGGAGTTTAAGTCCTCAGATAACTGTAAAATTGGCGAACCAGATGGTCTTGGAAAGGGATGGGGCTGGCTCCCAGAAATCACAAAGCTGGTCCTGAGCAGTAAAGTTTGTATCCCAAAACATGCAATCTGGCGTCCTTAGCTGTACTTTTGAATTTGCGGTGGCACTGGCATCTATTTGAGTAATTCGTCTCCAAGTGATGGATTTCCATGCTGTCATGGGCGGGGAGCACATAAAAGTCGCCCAAAGAGTTCCACCCTGCTGTAACTTTCACCAAATTTTGCAAGAAAAGTTGTCAATAATTGTCTTTAATCTCCTTTCTCAGTTGGATTTGACAATTTATCCCAAGATCTTCAGTGCCGCTTTTTTCCAATTTGCGTCAGTCCCCAATAAAAGTCTGCAAGAATTGCTTCCAATCTTTTCTGAGTGCCCATTTGGGGTTTTAAAACTTCCCAAATGGGTAGTGGTATGGCTGAAAGAACATGTTTAATTAAATCAATCTTCCATCTTGGGATAGCCTTTCATTCGCCCATCCAGACAACCTGTTCACCACCAGATTTAAAGCAGGTTGAAAATAACATTTCTTCATTCTCCCTTTGAAAACCGGGCAGCCTAAATAACATAATGGGAAAGTACCGCCCGCGTATTTGTAATTCATTCGAGCTGCTTTCTCACCCGGCGGGATGTCCCTTTCAAAATATAATAGGAACTCGGCTCTGTTTATCTTTTGTCCCGTCGCCCCTTCATAATCCCCTTGGAACTTCATGAAATTAGCCTAGATATTATCCTTTGTGGTCACCAAGAAAACGATTGTATCATCAGCATAGCTCATATGCAAAACCACCAAAGCCCCCTTCGGCAAGCCATCTAGCCAAAACCCCTCTCGAAACAGTTTGTTTAAACCGCTTGTGAATGCTTCAGCTACCCAGACAGAAAGAAACGATAGAGAGAGGATCTCCCTTTATGATTCCTCTGCTGGCCTTAGAGAACCCTTTTGGAACTATGTTAATTAAGACTGAAAACCAACTGGAGGTAAGATTGCCCAAGAGAATCCGGACAAAACCACTGGAGGTAAGACTGAAAACCATTGCTATGTTAATTAAGACTGAAAACCAACTGGAGGTAAGATTGTTCAAGAGAATCCGGACAAAACCACGGTGACCAAACTTCAGCAGAAGAGTATTTAGAAAAGGCCAAGACGTACACGATCAAATCTCTTCATCATATCCAATTTTGTCATTAAATTATGGCCAAGAACATTCTTATCCAGATATGGAACAAGTTCTTGCATCAGTTAGACATTGTCTAATAATTCCCTCCAAGCCACAAAAGCAGATTGCTCCTCCGAAATTAGCCTCGGCATCAAAGGCTTCATTCGCTGTTTCACCAATTTAGAGACGACCTTGTTTAAGAAGTAGGGAAAGCTAATGGGCATGTAATCCGCAATGGAAGAAGGGCTTGGGTTTTTAGGGAGTACTGTAATCTGGACACATGCATCCGCCCTAGGTATTGGTACCCCAACAAAAACTCCTTAGCTGCTGCAAGGAAGTCGTTCCCAATAATATCCTGCAGGCACAGTAAAATTGTCCCTTGAATCCATCGCTTCCTGCTGCACTATCCGGATCCGTTCCAAACACTACTGATTTTAACTCCTCTAGCCCTATACCTTTAAGTAGAACCACATTATCCTCCGGGGTTATAATACCGTTGGAATGCAATCCAACAGAGTAGCTGAGGCAGATCCATCCACATCCACATCCTCATTCTCAGCTGTCAAAAGATCCGAGAAAAATCATTCAGCTTCCTGCCCGATCAGCTTGGGTATTGACGTAATGGAAGTTATCTATGAGAAAGTTTTCGCGAAAATCAGAAAAAAGCCTTATGAAAGACTGTTGAATTGAGGAATAATCGCCATTCAGACAGGCATCCAACAATAAAAAAATCCACAATAGGAATACCAAAAATTAGGAAAATATAATACTGAATCTCAATTAATCAAAAGCTATAAACGATAAAACTATCCATTACAATAAAGAAACCACCCAATTTATAAGAATAGGAGGCAACAAACTAAACTTAAAACAAAAAGGAAAGTAAATAAAATCCTAATACAACTAAACCTGCACGGCTAAAGTTTCTAAAATCCTAATAGAACTAAACCTACACACCTAAAGTAAATAAAATCCTAATCAAATTAGGAACTATTTAAACAATTAAAAAATAACACTAATTTATCACCTAAACCGCCCCGGCCCTAACTCTATTTGAAAATTAGGAAACTAAAACAAAGAATTATTAAGTAATCTAAAATTGACTCTCTGCCATGCATTAGAACAGTCTAACTTTTGAAACTATCTCAAGTATCCAGCTAAGTGCCCTGTGCGTCGTGGATTTTAAAAATTCTTCGAAGAGAGAATTTAGCCGCAACTTATTGTGGAAAAAACAAGTGTTTTCTTCCCCTTCCTTAAGCCACCTGATTCAGGTATTGAAATATTAGAATAAATAAAAATTTAACAAATAAACCAATCTTACTCAACCTTGTGCAAAATAATTTAAAAACAAAATTAGCCAATTTGAAACCTACTGAGAGGCAAACACTGTTGGGGATTTTGGGGTTAGGAAACCAAAAACCAAGAACAGCAATATACAACTTGAGTGATTACAAAGAGCACTTAATTTAGAACACAAAATAATTTGAAAATGGGGATTTATGAATTAGTGTTGGGTATCTCCTCAAATTCTTAGTGCAATTAGTACTGAGCCAATTAATTAATGTGGGCCCATTAGGATTTGTCTTTTTCTATTATAAAATATGCGAGGTTTGTCATAGATTAGGGTATGCAAAACAGAGAGCATCCAACTCCAGGCGGGGTGCAGGGTAGAGAGAAGGGCTTCGGGCAAGTGGGTGAAAGATGGGGTGCCATCGTGAATTCATAAGAGAGGATGAAGATTCCTGCTTATGTCTCTAATGTTGCATTGTGGGTTGCGGAGTTGTCTTGAAGTCATAAGAGATGTATGTTTCTGCTTATGCCTTAGTCGACGAGATAGAAAGAAGGGGGAGTGATAATAAAATAGAGGGCGAGAGACACTGTATGTTGAGAGTACATTGTAAACTTTTCTATTATTGATTTCTCATAATGAAGTGAAGTAGTGAGTAGTTTGTGGATATAGATCTGTTGAGATCGAACCACGTTAAATCTGTTGTGTTATTTTCTTTTTTGTTTTTCAATTCCGCTTCAGTATTCCTGTTGGAATATTTCTTCCAACAAGTGGTTTAAATATTCTGAGGGGTGTTATTCCTAACAATTAGTAATGAATCTAAGGTGTGTGACCACTGTCCGTAAAGAGTTTATTTCCCCCACTGTACTCACTAACCAAGTTTAATGGCAATACTCTTCTAGGATGAAATAGATTCTTGAAACAACAAAGTAGAGAGTTACTTTGATTGTTTGAACAAAAATAGGAGAGCAAAAAGTTGATTTAATTTTGATTAACAACATTTATTTATAGAGATGAATAGTCACTAACTCGTTGGTGATGGTTGAGGATTTGTTTTATGACTACTACTGTGAACAATCGCAACTCTTCATTAGAAAACTAAATTGGTAGTAGTTTTCGCGAAGCGGTTCGACTTCCAATTCAGTCTGAGAAATCCTCAAATATCAGCAACAAAGCACAGTTGTTTCGACGTCGAATAGGTGTTGAACAGCACCACAGTTCGACGTTGAACAAGCATCGAACCAGCACTTTTGACCTTTGTTCATTACTTACAAACTTCATAAGTTTTTCCAACAAACACTATTTAATTGTGAATTAAATGACAACTCTAGAAAATATATTACCTACCAATTAAACTTCACTAAAAAAATAAAATTACGAAAATTAAAGATTTAATAATTAATCCATAACTCAGTTATTAGTTTGGACGAGGTAGACCAACTGCATGTTTCACAAATCCAAAGTAGACTATGGTAGATTTAACAAATACGGGTACAAAATGTAAGCCCTAAGGGCCTGTTCTTTTGTTTCATCATTTTTATTTTATTTTTTTGCAATTAATTAAAAATGTATCCAATCCCATTATCATTGGGAAAAAAAAAAGAATTATATTTTTTCTCCAATTTTGAAAGTGAGAGAGATTAGAAAGGTTAAATATGATATATATTTTAAAAATATATTATATTTATTAGATACAAGGAATTGTTTCAAAAATATATTATATTCTATTTATTCAAGGAATAAGAATACAAGGCAAAAAATAAGTTTTTTTTTTTGAGAAGTGGTACTTATTTTTCTTACATCGTGAAATTAGTTTTCCCTCCCAACAAATTAAAATTAATTCTAAACAGGGAAATTTAAAATTGAAGTATTGAATTACCTTTCATGATTATAATCCTTGTAAACTAACCAATTAATGCATTACGAAATTACATGAATCTTACACGAGAAATGACCATAACTGATGTTTAAATTTGTGCTCCCCACCTACTTTCCTTATGTTAATTGCATAACATCAAACATTTGCATATGTTTAGGGTTTAGCACTATTTGCTATTTCATTTTGCTGGCAGCTGCCTTTGAAGGCTGAAAAACTTTATGAATTACTTCCTAATTGTCTCTCAACACCTGACATATCTTTCTTCTGGTATTGTATGTGCTGCCTTTAGGCCCAAACCTTTTCTTTCCTTTGGTTTGTAATTATTTTTTAACATCACTATTCTTATTTTTTCATCTTTCTTGGGGACTTTTTGTGGCATACTTTAGTTTTGTTTATCAATTCTCGTTTCTGTGACGGTATTTTTGGTGTTGTGAGAGGGAAAAAGGGTACTGGGCAAATTATTCCATGGACTTGAATTTTTAAATACAAGATAATTTTTTTCCAGTAGTTAATTAAACCATCAAAATTTCATTCACAAGATTTAACCCATTCTTCTCCTTTGGCCCTATCTCAAAACCCTCAAACAATTTCTGTATACGTTACTTAATTAGAAATTAAAAAACCCTCGAGAAAAAGGAGAACTTTAGTTTTTGATTTTTGAAAACAATAAACTTAGGTTGATTCCTTTTTCGAGTGACTATTGTTGCAGTTTTTATTAATCTTTGTAAGAAATGCGGCAAACCTTTAACACTCTTGCTATCTTCCTGAACACTGATTCAGAAGATTGGATGCACGGTAGGAATTAGAATTACTAGTAAATTAACAAGATGCTATGTGCTGTAATTTGAAATTTGTATAAATTGGCTAAAAATGCCTCAAGTTTCAAACAGAAATGCCTCCAAATAAGGCTATTAGAATCTGTTACAAATTAGGTTTTTTGATGTTTTACGAAACCTTAGAGTATTTGAAATTTACCCTTGTATTTTACTACTTGGCCAAAATTTTGACGTCTGTCTTCCGAAGTGTAATAAGAAAAGAGTATTTTTATTAGATTCGTGGCTTTAGTTTTGATGTGCTTTTGAAAGTGTGAAGATTTAAATTGTTGTTCAATTGTTGCTTCCTTTCAAGTGCTTAATGCTACTGATATCTTCCAAGTACCAAGTGCAAATGCCCTCGTTTAATATGTAGCTTTGTTCCCCTTTTCATCTTGGTTTGATTGGAATGTGCATATAGGTGCCTAATAGATCCATAGTTAGATGTTAACTGATTGGTTCTGTAATTGAGCATATTTCTAGCTCATGCAGATAATGAAAACAATGGATAGATATCCAATTTTTTTGGCTCTCAAACACTGAATTCTATGGAGCAAATCAAAATTATTAATTTTGGAGACACATTTGGAAGTGCTATTCTTTTCAGCGAGATTTATTATGTTGTTTTGTACCTTCCTCACCCATTGATGTTGGTCTTGCACCATATTTTTTGCTTCTGTGCTCATTAACATTTTATATTTGACAGATAAAACCAAGCCTTGTGGATTGTACTGCTACATATCACCATTTTGGGGAATATTGTAAGATCATGAAGAACAAATCTGGTGTAACTTTGAAGACTGGAAAGAAGCGTAAATCGGCACGCTTGGCTGAAATTAGGACGTCTAAAAAAAGGAAGTTGTATTCTAGCAAGGATGAGAGTGTGATAAACCACAAAATCAGGATTGCTGCCCTTGTTCCTGCAAATGTAAAACTAATATACCTAACCCGAAATGTAATTGAGAAGCTTCTCATGGAACATGACTCATTTGAGGATAAGGTGAAAAGAACCTTTGTTGGGATTGAATTACCGAAAAGGGCAGGCTCTAACAAGGTTGTTCGACAGCTTGTGCAAGTGACAGGTTTGTCCAAGTTACTAGGTCTCTTTCGCTATACTTTCAAAAAAAAGGGTTGGTATGTCATGGTGGGATACGGGCTTAGTTATTGTTCTTTTGCTTTCTAGTTCTGCTTATTTGATTAATGGTGATTCTTTTCCTTAAAAACACTATGCTTCAGTATATATAGAGTCCAAATGACGTCATTTGACAGTCTTGGCTGTTTGTTTTCAGGGATAACGAAGACTCCAGACCATGATGGTCAGATTACCATCAAGCTTCAAGCAAAAAATAGTATGGAAAATGATATATCACTTGATATGGTATCTGACCTCAATTTCTCTAAGGTAACCTCTCAAACAAATATAAATCTGATTTGCTTCTTGTGATGCTGTCATCTTTTACATTTCTTTTTAATCTGTTTCGTATCTCATGTTCTGGAGGATGCATTTTCATGTGTGATGTTTTCCTTATTTTGCCGCCGAAAATGAAACTGTCCAGAATTTTAAATCCAAAAAGGCGGCATGATTTTATGAAACATATTAAGTGGGCTTGATGAATGTAATAGTAAATGCAACAGGTTGAGAAATGAGAACATCTTGTAGCTTGAACTGACTAACTAAAATGTCATAATTACAACTGTAATGATGAGAAACTGAAGGCTCAAAGAGAAAGATTTTTTCGGCTTCCTGTTCGGACTTATGATTGTTGGGCAAATAAGAAGCCATATACCTTGCAAAATAACTGAATATTATTGAGTCGATCTACAATGCCAATTAAGAGCTTATAAAAACTTTTTTTTATTGTTTTTTCCCTCTTTGAATGCCAAAATAAGTTGCTTTTGAACTATATAACTCATTCTTATTACCAATGGCGGAGCCAAGGGGGACCAGAGGGGTCTGAAGACCCCCCAAACCCCTTATTTTTCCTTAGTACCAGTGTTATAAATTTTCCGGCGAGGGTTTAGACCCCTCACGCGGCGGACGCAACCTTCTATTTTCACGCAGTGGAGCTCCTTCTATTTTCACCCAGTGGAGCTTTCTTTGTCGGAGAAGAAGACTAGATGGGCATAAGTTTTTTAAATTTTTTTTAAAGTGGAACGACATCAAAACGACATCGTTCCGCTTAACTATAAAAAAAATTCTGAAAACCACCCAAACAAAGCCAAATTTGCAAAATCAGCCATCAACAATAGCAAACCTCTATCCGTCCCTCATTTCATTTGCTTAGCTTGTCTCCAGCACGGAAATCACAACGGGGAAGTCATTTTTTCTCAAATTTTCTTTTGCAAAGGAGAGCACACACTTTAATTATTTCTCATTTGTTTTTTCTTTGCAGCTCCTCTTCCGATATTTTTCACTCTATTTATTTTCTTAACCTTATCAATCTAGAGTTAGTTTATTTCCTAAAATTTTATTGAATAAATTTTATTAATTGTATATTCCAATTTATAGATTATTAAATCAAATTTGATTGTTTAAGTTGAATTAAAATTGGAATTTCTTTTATTTTTATCATGAATTGGGATCAAATTCAAGCACTCACTTTTATACTAAATATTTTTCTTTTTATTTTCGGTTGTAGCTTCTCAATGAATGGTATTCACTAGTATTCTCTTAACTAATAATTTAATCTAGATGTTAGTTTACTAATTAATTCATTAATTTTTATTATTTTTATGTTTAAATTTATAGATTAGTAAATCAATTTTTGGTGTATGGGTTGGATTGAAATTGAAATTGTAATTTTGTAATTTTTATTATTAATTTGAGCCTAAATTGGCGTTTATAATTTGAATTAGAGATTTTATAGACTATAACTTAGATTTTAAAAATTACGATTTTGAATTTAAGTAATGAATGTTGAATAATTAATTTACTTTAGAAACTTTAAAAATTGAATTATATTTTAAGGAATGAAATTCGATTATTATGCGTGGAAAAAATTACACTTGACCCCCTAAATTTTTCATCCTGGCTACGCCCCTGCTTATTACCTAAATAAGTGAATATGCATTACATACTTTCCTTAATATGTTTGGAGTTAATGCTAATCCTTCCAACCAATGTATGTCTATTATTTCCACGACAAGTATGGGCCTTGGATTTAGTTTGAGCTGAAGTACGTTTCTGCTCTGTAACATGTATTGAGGACAAGAAAAACTTTAGTGAAATTTTTATTTTGAAAACTAGATACCTTGCTAAGTGATTTATGATCAATGAGTCTACAATGCCAGATAAGAGCTTATTACTTGAATTATTGCAAATGCCATAAAATACTTCCCTTTATATGTTTGGAGTTAATTAATGCTAATCCTTCTGGTCCCAAAACTTATTTGAGAAACTAAGTCATTTGATCCATGTGTCTCATTTCATGTTATTTTCAAAGGTTTCCTTCCAACTGAAGTACTTTGAGCTTAGATTTACTTTCCCTATTGCAGATTGTATGTAAAGATCTGAAAGAGCAAGTCTACGATGACCAGATTGAAATGCCTGCTGTTGTGAGTACTCCTTGAAATGTTGTAACTTTGATGCCTAAGTTGTTGGCTAATGGAAATTGCATATTATATAGACATGCTTAGACTAGCTAAACACCAACACTTGACATTGAATAAACATACAAGTAACCGTGGATTTGGAAAATATTCTTTGAGGATGCATATATGTTTACCTCCCTCCCTAATGTTGCCTGCTATCACATAATGATGTTTTGGCGCCAGTTGGCCATGTACTACTTTCGGCTATGCAAAATAATCTTATAAATAATTTCTCACCCTTACTCTTTCGATTTCAGCTACATTTAAATGATCAAAACTTGTGATGAAAGAAAAATATTAGTAATTGACATCCTGTTTGGTGGGTAGGTTGGTTCCAGAGTTGCAGCTCTGAGATTTTTTATCTGTTGTCGTCGATAGTTTCTCCTTCTATTGCTAATGTCTTTACTGAAGTTGTATTTTACCACCAGTGCTAATGCTACATCTTTCCTTAAATTAGCTACAAGGATGACCTAGTGATTGATTTCAAAATATTTAACAACTTAAATGTGAAAGATTCAGTAAAAGTTTCAGGTAGCATAATACAAATTTGATCAATTGACTAGTATTGCAAAGGAATATATGATATTCTCAATGTTGAAATTTTTTCACTCAACCTTGGAACAAGCATATGATCAACCTTGTACTTCTTTTTCCTAACATATCTATGTAGTCTTTATATTTCATGATTTCCTTGTAGTTTGTACAAATAATTCCATTTATGCAGTTTATGGTGTGTTACAAACAGTTGACTAACTCTTCAATTTTATATACAGTATGAACTTGAACGGATGGCTAAAGCTTTGAGTGAGGTTATTGTTGATGATGTAGGACCTCACTGTTTGGTTTGCATAATGCATTACTATACATTTGTCTCATGATGTTGGTTTTCTAAATTTTCAGTGGAAATTCATCTTATTGTGGTTGATGAACTCCAAACTTGTGAATATAGTCTCACTATTTTTGAAATTTCAGTCAACTTTTTTTTTTCTTTTTATTATACCTAAGAGGGTTTCCATTGTCATGGATTCTTCCACAATCTTTGACATTTCAACAATTTCTTCTGTTTCATTAATTGTACGGTTTCGGCTATATACTCGTTAGGTCATTATATCTGCAGGGGAAGAGATTGCTTTTACTGAATCTTTTCTACTTATTTTCCATTTTTGATCAGCTATAGTTGCATTTTTACATACTTACATTAATTTTTTTCTTGGGATGGGGGAGGTGTATGTAGCAGAGCTGTAATGATCTAACAGTTGGAAATTATAATGTTTCAAAATTTTTAAGGAGCTAATTATACTTCTTGAACTAAAATATGCTCATGTACCTCAGTTGTTTCGTCTATGTGAGCACTGTCGAATCTGATTGTTATGCCGCTAATGTTCCGGAAATGACTTTGTTAGGATTGTTTATTAGATTTTGATGACAGCTTGTTAGGATTGTGGACACTTTCTACGGCGGTTCAACCATGGACCTCCGTAGAAAGTGTAGACTTTCTACGGCGGTTCAAGGTTGAACCGCCGTAGAAAATGTCCACTTTCTACGGCGGTTCAACCTTGAACCGCCGTAGAAAGTGTCCCCTTTCTACGGCGGTTCAAGGTTGAACCGCCGTAGAAAATGTCCACTTTCTACGGCGGTTCAAGGTTGAACCGCCGTAGAAAGTGGCCACTTTTTAGACCCAAACCGCGTTAAAAACCTGCTGCTAAAACCTGGTTTAAAGCAAAACCTGCCCCTAAAAGTTGAAATTTAATACAAATATCACCAATATACAAATTGAAATCGCTATTATATTAATGGGCATATCCAAAAATATTTGTACAACTATAATATGAACAAGTTTAATTAGTATCCTTCAACTACGGCTAATGCTCCAAAATATAACTAGCGCATATTTTTCGCACTGCATCTATATCCACATTGCTTAATGGAGTGCGGTTGAGCTTGAAGTGCTGCAACAGAGTTTTTGAAATTTAAAAGTAACTGAGTAGCAAAATGAAATACAGTCAATTAAGTAAGTTATGAGAAATGAAATACCTTTTCAAGTGCCAATGTGTCAGATTTCATTGCTATTTGGTACATGTAGTGCATTACATAGTACCCACACTCCCAATTAGACGTTTGCTTTTTATGCTAATGAATATTAATATACGAGTTAGAAGATCATACAATTAATGTAAACCACACAACGTTGAGTAAAACATTTTAATAAGAACCAATTTTACCTTAACTACTATCCACTCAGGTTGCATATGCACATTTCTGGGCAATCCTAAGAAAGCTTGATAGTTAAACATCACCCTATAAAAATGAAAGCGGAACGAAAATAATTAGCAACATATGTATATATATATGATTGGCATTAGAAATTATATAGGCATTCTAACAGTTGTTAATATATATAACTCACTCGTCTATAAGCACAACCGCCTCCTCTTTCTATGGATTTTGTAAAGAATCCAGCCAGTAGACAACCTTTTCTATTGGTCTAATGGCTATTAGCATCCAATGTTCACTGCAAATGAAAAATTTAATGACGTCAGATCTTTAAATCAGTGTTTCTTAAATATTAGAGAAGCGCTTACAGTGTCACTTACCCCTGAAGATAAGGCATCAGATAAATTTCTTATTGCGATCCTTCAAGTTGCGCGCAATGTAGTGTACCCTATCTTCATACGTATTTCCTATGGGTGTGACATGATCAGCCGAGAGGAAACCTATCCCCTTTCTCCCATTCCTCTCAACTAACTCATGTAAAGCTCTAAAGAATTTACAAAAAGGGCTTCATTGGTTAGTCTAGGCACATGGAATGCATACTATATATAACAATAATCAGAAATAGGTTATAAAATTAAGTGGAAACTCACTGGGTGAACAACTGCATCAAACAGTTTGAGACCTGGCTTTCTCTGGTCAATAATTCTACGACATCCTCTCGATCCATCGCAATAGGAAGCTCCACACCTATGACTTCTCTTGTCATTTGAAAGAAGAAGCCATTGAAGTCCGAATCTTTCTCCATTCGGAGCTGTAACTCTTGCAGTGGATCAGATGTCGATGAGGATGACATCTCAATCGGAACCGTCGCCGAAGGAGATTTTATATCATCCATAGAATTCATCCGGCCTTTTTTCTTTTGGGCACTTTTATCCACCTAACATCATTTGAAATAACATTAAATATACAAAACGATATTAAGTAATTCACAAATAAATGTAAGAATATACCTGTGTTACCAGATCCGGCTGAATAATTTCAATCAACTGTATAGGCCATTTCACGAAAAAGGATCTGGCCATTCCCACAGTTGCAGCCTCTTCCTCAGGAAATGGTAGCGGGGCAAAGTCATCATAGGAAATTTTAATTGTGACCCTCGCGCAACCTTTCCTAACCTCCCGGCCGTGGTGCTTTCTTTGCTTATAAATATTTCCCTTGGCCACAAGCTTACGCCGCTTTTGCGTATCCTCAGAGATGAACAGATGGCATTCACACCCGTCCTGAGATAATAGGCCAGCGAATGAACATTAATCAACTATTAAGTCCAACTTAACAAAGCAAGTGTAATCATGAAACCAAATTCAAGCGTCTTTAATTAGAAGTGACAATATGAAAGAAATTATACATTCAAATTTATTAATTAAATAAAAACCAAAATATAAATGTAAAATTTCATTATTGTAAAATAAAAATAAAAGAAAGATGTTTAATATATTAAAAAAATCCATAGTTTTTTTAATTGCAGTATTATATTTTTAAAAGGAAAATATAAACTTCATTTAAAAAAAAAATATAAAGTGTTTGAATACTTGAATACATATGCAAAAAAATAAATAATAAAAAGAATTTAAAAGAAAAATAGAAAAATAAAAGTCTACCCAAGAAGGATAGCAGTGATACTCTATAGAAAAATGAAAGACATAAATGTATTTTAAGTACCTTGTATTCGCCTAAAGAACCCCCGTCAGAGGCTTTGATCGGGTCCGTAGATGAAACATTTAGCATCTCCAACTCAGGCAAACGTGTAGGGATAAGAGGAGAAACAGGGCTCACAGGGGAAACAGGGCTACCATGAACCTCAAACATCTCTGGGGCCATTCCGGAGGTCTCTGGGTGCACGCTCTGAGCTTTGACACTATTGATGACAGTGGCTTTTAATGTATCATAGTCAGTCCCCATCTTACCACATATAAACCCAACCATCATCTTCAGATGTGTTTGACATTCATCGAGCTGGGCAGTGGTTTTCTGAAGCTGTCGCTTAGTTAAATCTAGTTCACCTTTCAGCGACGGCCTTGTTTTTGGGAAAACCTCTGTGATACGTGCCCTAGTAGAATGGCCTCGATAACGATCGGGGTGATCGGTCTTTCCCGTTGCAATGACAAGAATGTCATTCCTACCCTCTGCAACTTTCTCCCCTTGTGACTCGCGGGAACATAGATTGTCCTAAACGTTTTGCCAAAAATATGAAATGTAAATAGATCAATTAAATATAGTTTTAAATATATGCTTAGCTTAAAGAACTGAAACATAAGAAAATGTATGGTGCAAAACTTACAATTTCCATCCCAAAACGACCAGCCTCTGGCGTGAAGTATTCCCCTTTTTTGTTTGTGAGAGCCTGCCTCCATAGTAGATGCCGGCCTGGCCCTGCATAAGAATCTACCCCTTCTTCTTCGGACTGACCGTCCTCTGAAGGCTTCTTCCCAGATGCAACCACACCTCGTCATGCAACTGCTTCTTCAGCAGTCAGTAGCCACCGCGAGATAAATTATGGTAGAAAGAATTTAAGGTGGCATTCTTTTGCGCTTTTCCACGAATTGCCTAGAGAAAAATATAATGAAAAATTATTATCCATAAACTGAGGAATTTCAAATATCCACAAAGAAGAAGGAAATCAATTTTAAAAAATATACCTGCCATTCTTCTGTCTCGCGGCTACTAGCCTTGAACTTAATCCATGTCTCCCTAGGGAGATATTTATATTCCAAGCATGGGTCCTCACCCTTCAAGTCACCATGTACATATCTCCCTAAAAAAGATTTCCAATCTTTCCACCGTTTACCGGCATAAGAAATCCACTTTGTTTCGAGTTCTTCAGTTGACTCAAAAACAAATAATGCCTACAGTAAAAATTAGAAGTAAAAATTTAGGTAAATTTGGGTTCATTTGTATGAAAGAAGAAACAAACAATGCATTATAATTAAAGAAAATACCCGTATTTCCATCCACACTCTCTTCTTGATCTCGTCGGGAACTTTGGGCCATGATGCATATTCCATTATGTCCACTTTGCTCCGGGCCGTGAATGCCACAAAGGTAATCCACTTTGTATGATACTTTTTAGGCTCGAGCTCGGAATCAAAAGAAATGTTAAGAGTTTTCCCTTCAGACGCATTTCCAATAGATCATTGCAATTTGTGGGCCCTCTACCTCTTCTAGATCTAGTAGAAGAACCATCTCCATTGCCATTTCCCTCATCACTATGCTCCTTATTGCTTTTTCTTTTTCGGGCCATTGAAAGTACCTTAAACTTCATGTACATAGAAAGAGAATTCAATATAACATATATGCAATTAAAGAAAAGCTTTAATGTCAAATACAAGAATGCTTGTAATGTGAAAAAAAAAAAAAGGCAATGTACATTCGCAAAATTCACTCCTAAAAATACACAATTACCATTATCCAAATTAAACCAAAGGAGGGCCAAAAAAGTGGACTTATAAAGGGTACCATTGATAAAGTACTTCACATTTCACAACCAACAACTAATGAGAACAATCATTAATTTCTAATAAAGGAAAAAGCCAAAATTTAGTGAGGAATGTAAAAGATTCAAGGAGGAGTACTTCACTCCTAAAAAATACTCTCCTTCCCTAAAGCAATAGAAATACTTTGTGATTTCGCAATAAAGAAGCTTTACATTGATGCAAAGATAGCCTCACTTTCAATATATTTGTTGCATTCATGACATTAAACCAAGGGAGGAACACACCTTCAACTTAACCACAAAGCATTACCCTCCTTTCCACTAAAGAAGAAACCATACATCGCAAAAGGTAAAACATTTAAGGAGAAGTGATAAGTGATATTTCAAACTCTACATTCATGAAAAAAAATCCCCTTCATCAAGGAGAACCCTCACAAAGCATATTTTACGCTTTTGAAACAAAGATAAGGGAAAGCGAAGAGGAGATAGTGATATTTGCAATACACAATTACCATTATCCAAATTAAACCAAACGAGGGCCAAAAAAGTGGACTTATAAAGGGTACCATTGATAAAGTACTTCACATTTCACAACCAACAACTAATGAGAACAATCATTAATTTCTACTAAAGGAAAAAAACCAAAATTTAGTGAGGAAGGTCAAAGCTTCAAGGAGGAGTACTTCACTCCTAAAAAATACTCTTCTTCCCTAAAGGTACTTAGTGCTTGTGCAATAAAAAATGCTTCACATTCATGCAAAGATTTCTTTACTTTCAACATATAAGGACATATAAGGGGCTTTGAAGACATTGAAACAAGGGATCCCTAAAGAAAGAACCCTATAAAGATTAAATTTCACAAAGTGGAATCAACAACAAAGCATTTTCCTCATTATCACTAAAGGAGGAACACTAAATCGAATAAGAACTGAAATCAAACACCAATGTTCTAAAATTAATCAAGCAAAACCGAAATAAACATTTGAGTTTCTCATATTCATACACTAAACCCGAATTGAAAGGGTACCTAATTGAAATCCCAATCAAAACCCTAGGTTCTCAACTTATGTAGGACAAAACACGAAATTCAACAACCAAACCAATGCAACAAACAATCAATAAATCCAAAAGCATTCCAATCATTCATCACAAGGATTAAAACCGAAATCAATATTATATCAACCCAAAAAACCCTAGTGCAATGGGAAGCATTTACAAAATGTAACGTAACATTGGAAAAGTTTTAAAATGGAAGCATAGAAGGTGGATAACCTTTTGTGTGCACTTCTACAACCAAGCCCGAACTATTGGAGGGGGGAAATTTCAAATGTTGGTCGGTTGGAAGGCAACCCACACACACCCGTGCGCTGCGATGGTCCAGCCACGATGATCGGGCCGTGCTGCAGCCGACGGTCGAGCGGGAAAATGGCGCGAAGGTGCCTCGGTTGCGCCGTCGACGGGAGAGGAGGAGAATAGACCGAACAGCCGCGGTTGAAGGGAGGGGGAAACAGGGGAGAAGCAGGGGAAAAAAGGGGAGAAGAAGGGGAAGAGAATGAGGGAAAATGAAAGGAAAATGTCTAAGTTCAAATTTGATTTGAACTTAGACCGGCTCGTTGGTTCAACGGCGGTTCAACCGCGAACCGCCGTTGAACCAACTTTCTATTGCGGTTCACGAGTGAACCGCCGTTGGAAGTATACTTTCAACGGCGGTTCAAGGTTGAACCGCCGCTGAAAGTATACTTTCAACGGCGGTTCACGAGTAGATTCTTCTTTCAACGGCGGTTTGCGATTGAACCGCCGTTGAATGGTCTCATTTTTCTCGGTTTAGCATAGGGGAAAAAATTGGAGCCAATTCCCGCGCGGGCATATTTTATTATTAAATTTTTTTTTTCTATTTTCAAAAAACTAAGCCCACAATTTTGTAAATATATTAATACATACCCAGATTGTGTATGTTTATTAATTATGTACACAATCTCGACTTTTATGAACCATTTCATAATTAAATTTCAAATTTTCCATTGAACCATATATTTGCATTTAAATTTCCCGTGCTATTACACAATAATTATAGGTCAAATATAAAAATTAATAAATTTCGTAAATTTACATGTAAGAGTCGATAAAATAATAAGCTTCATTATGTTCCCTAAAATTTGTACTTTTTCAATTTGGGCGAACGGGATAAAATAATCAAATCCACAAATGCATTAGGTACGTATAGTAATATAAAAACTAATATTGGTTAAGTGGCCGAATAAAAAATTAAATACTTACTAGATTTTATTACCTTACATACATACATATATATATATATATATATATAAACATCTTCCTATTTTTTCCTTTCCCCTCTTGTACCATTTGCATTTAAATTTCCCGTGCTACTACACAATAATTATAGGTCAAAGATAAAAATTAATAAATTTCGTAAATGTACATGTAAGAGTCGATAAAGTAATAAGCTTCATTATCTTCCCTAAAATTTCTACTTTTTCGACTTGGGCGAACGGGATAAAATAATCAAATCCACAAATGCATTAGGTACGTATAGTAATATAAAAATTAATATTTGTTAAGTGGCCGAAAAAAAATTAAATAGTTACTGGATTTCATTACCTTACATACATATATATATATATATAAACATATATATATATATATATAAACATCTTCCTCTTTTCTCCTTTCCCCTCTTGCACATCATCCAACTCTCTCCTCTCTGCTCTCGATCTCTTGTAAATTTCCACTACATATATAAAATGTTTTCATTCGAAGAATTGAAGATTTGAAGACAACTTTTATAATTAATTCTTATATATATATATATATATATATAACGTATTTTGAAAAACATGGAGGTTTACGTGAAAACTCTGACGGGGAAGACCATCATCCTCGAGGTCGAATCCTGCGACCCAATTGAGAATGTCAAGGCGAAAATCCAGGAAAAGGGTGGCGCTTCACTCTCTATTTCAATCTTAAGCGTCACCGCAGTTAATTTATGAAAATGGGTAAAAAAAACTTAATAGGGAGTAGGGTTTAGGGTTTAGAAAATGATATAAAAATAGAAAATTCATGCGTAGCGCGGGAATTGGCTCCAAAAACTACTTTTCTACGACGGTTCTCGGTTGAACCGCCGTAGAAAAGTAGTTGTGTGAGCCAATTCCCGCGCTACGCATGAATTTTCTATTTTTATATCATTTTCTAAACCCTAAACCCTAAACCCTACTCCCTATTAAGTTTTTTTCCCATTTTCATAAATACATTAAATACATTAAATTGAGTGTGAATCAAAATATAATGTATTTTATTTACTTGAACCGGTGATCGTTATGAAATTGCATATCCAATATTACAGGGGAATGCAGGGGAGAAGCAGGGGAAATGTTTAGGGACTATGCTTCATAACATGAAAAAAAAATAGAAATTTATGGGTGCGCGGGAATTAATTGGCTGCATTTGTTCCCACTTTTCTACGGCGGTTCAATGTAGAACCGCCGTAGAAAGATCACTTTCTACGGCGGTTCACTACGGCGGTTCAAACATGAACCGCCGTAGAAAGTGATCTTTCTACGGCGGTGGTTTTAGAACCGCCGTAGAAAAGTGGGAACAAATGCAGCCAATTAATTCCCGCGCGCCCATAAATTTCTATTTTTTTTTTCATGTTATGAAGCATAGACCCTACATTTCTAGTTTTTTCATGTTCATATAAAATATAGTTTGAATAATCTTTATAAAATAATAAAGCATTATTAATCGATAAACGAATAATTAATTCATTTAGCGGTCAATACCCAACCTCGCTAAATGAATATCTTTTGTCCGAGGCACAGACAAGTAATTTATGAAGAGTTAAATATAAAATCAAAACAAAAATCATTGTATAGCTTCCCCTGTAAATTTTACCAAAAGTACTACTCCTTGAAAAAAAAAAAATAATACATGAAACATTTATTCATAAATGAAAAACAAGGAAATCAATTTGCCGAAAAATTTGACAAGGTCTCCCCTATAAATGTAACATACTCCCTGTCAAGGATATGCACATACTTAAATACTTCACTAAAATTCCAACTATTTCGAATAATACGGAATTCAGTTTCAAATCAATTCAGACAAAATCTCCCCTGCTTGTTTTTTACCAAAACACAAGTGCATCATAACATCAACACAGAAGCTTCACACAATTTCCAACAATAACATATTCATTTATAAACAGTTCCGAATATGAAGTCCCTGGAAATTTTGTCCCTTGATTGCGCGTCTTCATCCGAGTTGTGACCTGTTTCAATCAGACAATATGAAGGATAAAAATAAATGTTGTTATAAATTTATGTCCACTTCTTTTCATTAAAATCAAAGAAACATATACAAATACACACACACCCACAGAAAAAAAAATTAATAAAAACAAACAATATACCTGAAAATGATTCTTAACTTATTCTCTTTCTCTTATGGGACACTTGCTCCTCGAACCATAATCCTTCGCTGTGGTCATCACGAAGTATGTATTTTTCAAGTTCCCTATCTTCCTCATCTGCTCTCGATTCAGGTAACCCACTAGAGAAAGGGCCAGCCTCATAAAGCCCTTCTTCTGTATCAATCCCTTCCACTCCGTGATGTTGTTTACCATGAAGAACAACAGACCAATGTTCTTCGCAAGGATCGGTGATATAAAAAACTTGTTTCGCCTGCGATGCAAGTATAAATGGTTCCCCCTTGAAACCCTCCCGATTAAGGTTCACTAAGGTAAAACCCAATGGATCATCAGTTCGAACCCCACTATTGTTATCAACCCATTTGCAGCGAAATACAGCTACTTTGAAACAAACATAGTTAAGCTCCCAAATATCTTCGATCACCCCGTAATAAGCCATGTTTGCATACAATGGATTTTTATCCTTCCTGCTAGAAACATGTAAAGCCTCTGAGATTAATGTAACACCACTGTTTTGTGCCGTACTCTTCTCATCTTGTCTCTTAGTAGCAAATGAATATCCATTTATGTCATAGCATGAAAATGCTCGTACTGCAGGGCTGGGCCTAAACGCCAACCATTTCAATGTCTCCGAAACGTCTTTGCCCATGACAGCATTACCAAACCAATAGAAAAATGTCCGAATATGTTCATTGAGCACACGTTGATCCGTCCAAGCAGGATAAGACGTTCTTATTGAACGGATATGGTCTGTCACATAGGGCGCAACTTCTTCAGAATTGCGCAGTATGTAGAGATGCGCCTTCATCAATTCAACATTAGACGGAAAAAACATTTTTCCTCCCCTTATGCCCATACCTGTAATCCTCCCATCGTGCCGATTCTTAGATATTCCAATGGATGCGGTCTCGGCCAAGTACTCAGTGCAAAACTCAATTACCTCCTTAGCTATATAACCTTCAACAATACTAGCATCAGGACGACAACGATTCTTAACATACCCCTTAAATACTTTCATATATCGCTCGAATGGGTACATCCATCGCAAATGAACAGGCCCGCAGATTTTTATCTCTCTAACCAAATGAATCACCAAATGCACCATAATATCAAAGAAGGCGGGTGGAAAATACATTTCTAATTGACAAAGGACAACAGTTATTTCATCTTGTAACTGATCAAGTCTTTCGCGCGCGATAACCTTGCTACATATAGCATTGAAGAAGAAACAAAGTCTTGTTATACTGGACTTAACATGCTTGGGCAATATCGAGCGAATAGCTACAGGGAACAATTGTTGCATTAAGGCATGGCAATCATGAGACTTCAAACCAACCAGTTTTAAATCTTTCAAGGAAACAAGTCTGCTTACATTTGAAGAATATCCGGATGGAACTTTGATGCTACGCAAACTTAAACACAGTTGTTTTTTCTCTTTTCTGGACAAAGTGTGACGGCAGGGGGTAGATATGTGCGTTGTCCTCGAGCTACCGGTGCTAAATTTGCTCTTATGTTCATATCAACCATATCAAGTCTCATATTATAACCATCCTTAGTTTTACCAGGGATGTTCAAGAGCGTACCTAATAGGCTTTCGCAAATATTTTTCTCAATATGCATAACGTCGAGACAATGTCTGACATCCAAGTTCTCCCAGTATGAAAGTTCAAAAAATATGGATTTTTTCTTCCAACAACCTGTATCATTATTGCTGGACTCCGAAGGTTTACCAAACTCCACATTAATGTCCGTCACACGAGCTTTCACCTCTGGCCCGCTCAAGGGTTCTGGAGCTTTTCTGAACTCTTGAAATTCATTGAATGCTCTTTTCATACGGCGATACGGATGAGTCTCAGGAAGAAATCTGCGATGCCCAAGGTATACTGTCTTCCTCCCATGTGCAAGCTAACAAAAATCTGTACTCTGCTCACATATTGGACATGCTTGATGCCCTTTAACAGAGTACCCAGACAAGTTTCCATAAGCAGGAAAATCATTAATGGTACAGAACAACATGGCACGTAATGTGAACATTTCTTCACGGTATGCATCAAACACAGGTGCGCCTTCATCCCATAACTTTTTCAAGTTTTCAATAAGAGGAGCAAGATACACATCGATGTCATTTCCTGGTTGCCGTGGGCCTGAAATCATTAGAGACATAAGTATGTACTTGCGCTTCATACACAAGTAAGGCGGCAAATTGTAAATAACCAACATCATCGGCCATGAGCTATGTGTGCTACTCAGACTGCCAAACGGGTTCATTCCATCAGTACACAAACCAAGCCTCAAATTTTTGGCTTCTCCCCCAAAAGAAGGATACATTGAATCAATTTTTTTTCACTGATCTGAGTCTGATGTATGCATTATCACCTTGTCATCATCACTGGGAATACACCGATCTGAATGCCATGTCATTAGTTTTGCATCTTTTGCATTAGCAAACAACCGTTTAAATCTCGGTATTATAGGAAGATACCACAGAACCTTAGCCGGCGACCCCTTCTTTTGCGCATCAGAACTATCTTCAACCTCATCACACAGCTGCTTGTTTTTGTATCATGAAGTGTTACACTTAGGACAAAGCAATAAATCCTTATACTCATTCCTGTAGAGGACGCAATCATTTGGGCAAGCGTGGATCTTCTTATACTCCATACCCATTGGACACAATATTTTTTTCGCCTCGTAAATTCGATCTGGAAGTTCATTATCTTCTAGAAGCATATCTTTCAATACCCTCAATAAGGCTGTAAAACTAGTATCTGACCACCCATTTGCCGCTTTCAAATTAAACAACTTCAAAACACTAGACAAGTGTGTATATTTAGTGCAACCTTTGTATAGAGGCTTCTCATTGTCACCCAAAATGGAAGCAAGAACTTCCGGTTTATCAGCAAAATCCTCAGCCACATCCTCAATCATGTCATCTAATCGATCTCTAGTAATCGCATCATCTCCTTTTGCATGAGATTTTCTTTGCTCAGGTAAACCATCAATACTTTCACCATGCCAAATCCACAGTTTATAAGAAGGATCAAATCCGTGCCGATATAAATGGAATCTTATTGTATCTGAGTTATCAAACCGCGCACCATTTTTACAAGCTTTGCACGGACAATGGACGTACTTTTTATTCTTATAAGCGAATTCAATGAAATTCTCAACTTCTTTTGCATAAGAATCGGAGGTCCGATCACCATACAACAAGATATTTCGATCCATGTGTAACTAACACCTTGAAATAATTAAAAATACCAAATAATAATTCAACAAACAATGTACAAAGTATCAAGTTGCATGCTTGTCTTAGCACATGTCATACTAATGTTACTCATATAATCAAAACTACTATAATACCTCAATGAAAAAAAAAATAATGCATAAACAACACATGCGCAATAGACATAATCAAATGAAGAAGAACCCATAAGTTTTTCATTTGTGCATTTCGTCAAACACATGAAATGCATAAAAAAATAATGCACACTCTAAGTAGCGCAAATTATATGAACATCCTCCATTAAAAATCAAACACTATAAATCAAATCACATCACCAAGAAACTACATAGTATAACTAAATAGGGTTCCACAATACTAAGGTTCACCATATACATGGAATATATGCAACTTTAATTTTCAGCCCTCTACCATAAATAAAAATAAATTCTATAGGATGACATATATAAAGTACAAGCATAAGGAATTACTGAGAAATTTTAGAAGTTTCTAACCTTAAGGTGGTAAATTTTAGCTCCAAATGACGATTCTTTACATCAAATGTGCAAAACCGTATTAGAAAATGAAGAAGAACACTTTCGGCCGCGATATGGAGATACACGTTGTTATTTAGGGTTAAATATGTCAATACAACGGCGGTACAAATTCTACGGCGGTTTTAAAATAAACCGCCGTAGAAAGGGACTTTCTACGGCGGTTGGGACAAACCGCCGTAGAAAGGGGGCTTTCTACTGCGGTTGGAAGGCAACCGCCGTAGAAAGTGTGGACTAGGATCTCAATATAAAGTCCACACTTTCTACGTCAATGTTGTCCGTCAAGTAGCTAACCGATGGAATTTTTTGAGGCCAGAATTGTGAAACCCCATAAATTTTTAACCCTAAAACCAACCCTAGGATCTCAATATGTCTTTATAAAAAATATTTTTTTACAAATATTTACCAAGTTATAGAAAATCTCTTTAAAGAAATTTTATTATGGAACACAAGTTACAAAATAATTTAAATATAATTATTTTCCTATAAATAATTGCAAAACTATAAACTATTTTCTTTAAAGGAATTATAATATCTTTGATTTCGATTTCAATTTTGATTTACGTTTTAAGGTTGGAATGATTCATATTATAAGGGATGAATCAAGTCCACGATTCAAGTATTAATCAAGGAAATATAAGGAATTCATTACACTGAATTCAATCTGTCAACCTAATAAATTGTCTAAAGGAGATCAAATGGGTAAAATGCCCTTAAAACAACTAACCACGGTAATAGAGTCATGGAATTGCCTGAAAGTAATAGTAGTCATTGAAAGTCTAAGTTTATAGATGGTCTTCCCAGCTTATTTGCTGAAAGAGTAAGGAAAGCCTTAAGAAAGGATAGAATAACTATCCCATATAATGAATATACATATGGTAGACTGATCGCAACTTGCGTTCAAGAAGGTTTATCATTATATAATGAAATAAAATTGAGTCAACAAATTAAAAGTCAGAGATTAACAGAAATAAGTCAATTAGGACATTTCTGTAGTCAATTTGGAATGGAAACTTTGAATATAAAAACGGAAGGTTATAATTATGAACCTAGCACAGAAATTATGTGTATATGTTATAGAATTTATTATAAGCCGTTATATACTTTGAATCCATGTTATAAAGTGGAAGAAAAAGATAAGAATTTGAATGAAACTATTATAATAGAATCAAATTTTGATAAGTTGAATACAATGACAAGAAGAACAATTAAATGGGATGAAATTCCTATTCCTCAGTATTGGAAGATGACAAAGGTTGCTCATATTGCACCTAGAAATGAACATCAGATTTCTAATATAATCCAGACTCCAGATGGAGATGTTTATGTTCAGATGAGTAATACTCATGGAATATCCAGATCTTCCTCTGTAAGATCATTTATTTCACCTTTTGAGGATAATATTCCTATGTCTAATAGACATTTTACTTCTAACATTGGTGATGTGAATAAACATCATCCTAACTTGTCTTTACATTCTTTAAATTCAAGTGGTGAGAATAATCATCATAGTTCATTTCATACTGCTTTAAATAATAGTCATTTAAATTCTAGTGATGGAATAACCTATCATAATGCTTTAATATCTGAAGAATTATTACGTGATGGAATAAACCGTCATGATCCTTCTACTTCATATGTTAAAAAATATAGTCCTGATTATATTCCTCCTAGAAATTTTGCTGATGATCATATTCCTGTCAGTGAGGAGAAAAATCCTCATGTTGATTTATTATATAAGAAAAAGAATAATATAGTTCATGATATTTCTGATAGAAAAGAGCAGAAAATAACCGAATCAGAAATGAATTTTTCAATATGAATAATAAACCCAAGATAGATTTTATAATTGGAAAACTATAAACTATTTTCTTTAAAGGAATTATAATATCTTTGATTTTGATTTCAATTTTGATTTATGTTTTAAGGTTGGAATGATTCATATTATGATTATGACTTAGAAATATGTTGTTAATTTAAATATAGAATTATTTTAAGAATTTTAGTGAATGAAGAATTAATTTTGAATCATAAAATGTTAATGTTTAAATTAGGATTAGGATGTTAAGATTAATATTAGAATTATGTTTAAATAATCTGTAATAAAGTAATTAAGTAATAAAAATGTTAATGTTTAAATTAGGATTAGGATGTTAAGATTAAGATTAGAATTATGTTTAAATAATCTGTAATAAAGTAATTAAGTAATAAAAACAAAGAAAATTAAAAAATTAATGAAAAATGTGGAAAATAGTGAATAGCGGGTTTTCTCATCATTGGGAGTGGGTAAAACCGATATGAAAATTAGAAAAAATATCTGACCACCTAAATAGCAGTTTTACCCATCATTAGAGCGGGTAAAACTGACATTAGGAAACTGACAAAACCCAATAGCAATTTTTCCCACCATTGAGAACAGAAAAAACCGATCGGTGCCTGAAAGTAAAAAATATATATATATAAAATTTCTCAAGTTCCAATGGTGAGCGACGGCCCTAGGGGATCTAGAACCCCTAGGTTTTGTCTCCATATGGCTCCCTAGGTCTATAAATACCCCCCCTAATTGATCTTTAATAGCACAATTCACAAATTAAGGCCAAAGTTTGAGAAATTTGAAGTTAGAGAGAAAACTTAGAAACTTAGGGGAAAAGTGGAGCAAGGTCAGAATTGGAGCGTGAGGTGTTGCTGATAACTCAAGGGTTGTGATCTAGAAAGCCTAAAGAAGCAAAGGGTGAGTGATTTCAATTACTATAACATTAATTTTTAGGATTTTAATGCAAAAATGAAGAAATGATTAAGGTTTTAGTTTTCTTGATAATTAGGTGAATTTTGGATTCTTGAAAGTTGTTTAAGTGTTATGGAAATGTTGTACAAATGATTTGTAGCAAAAAGAACCAAAGCAAAATAAGATTTTAGCATTATTTTCCGAAAACCCGAAGCAAAAACAGAAGAGCACGATTTTCTGGAAACGATCGGTTTTTACCGATCATAAGTTGGGTAAAACCAAACCGATTTTAAGTCGGGTAAAACCGACTTATTTGATTCATGAAAGATGGGAAAAGACTTCAAGATGGGAAAAATTGACTTTAGTATTTTCTGGAGAAATTTTCAAGAACGATCGGCTAAAACCACCTTTGGAGCGGGTAAAACCGATATTGGGATTTCTGAAAAATCCCGATCAGTTTTTGCTAACTTCAAGATGGGTAAAACCAATCCGACAACTGAAAAATAAATTTTTGAATAATTTTATTTTCTTTATTTATCTCTTTATGATTCCTTCTATAATTATTTTCGGAATAAATATTTTTATGACTATTGTAAAGTATAAACTTGTATTTCCCGTAAATTAATAACTACTGTATATTGTATCTATTTAAATTGTTATTTCCAAAATAAATTCGAATTAGAGTTTAAGGGTTATAAAACTCTTTTTAAAATGAAAGTAGGTAAATAAGTTTTACGGCATTTAACTTATATTTCCTATTCGATTTTCTTATTTGAGTTACTGATTTTGAAAATAAATAAATACAATTAGTTTTACGTCGATACTTAGCTAGCCTTTAGAATACGTACAAAGTTTACGAATCCTAGAATTTTAGAAGTAAATACTGAAGTTCCAGAACATGAAATATATGTAGATTTTATAGATAGAGCGTGATCTAGTATCTATGGACTGAGGTGAGTTTTTCACTGAAAATGAATACCGTTTTAACGCAGTTAATAATTGAACCTGAATTGGAGTCATTGTCGTGGCATGTTTTAAAAACTTTTGAAAATTATGCGTGAAATGTTTTTGAGATTTGAAAAGTCCATTCATGATTATATCATCTGTTGCAAAGTATATGTGTGAAAGTGTGAATAAACTCTCATTGTGCACTGGAACATGTGACAAGATATATGAGTCTAGATCCTTATTTGGTACAGTTATTAAATGCTTTATACTGCCAAGGATTCGTTTGGGATTCTTGACTGTTCAATATGCTTTATACGGCCAAGGATTCGTTTGGGAATCTAGATTGTTCAATATGCTTTATACGGCCAAGAATTCGTTTGGGAATCTAGACTGTTCAAATTGCTTTATACGGCCTAAGATTCGTTTGGGAATAGTGACTGTCAATATGCTTTATACGGCCAAGGATTCGTTTGGGAATAGTGACGGTCAATATGCTTTACACGGCTAAGGATTCGTTTGGAAATCTTGACTGTTCGATATACTTTATACGGCCAAGGATTCATTTGGACATCTTGACTGTTCGATATGCTTTATATGGCCAAGGATTTGTCTGGAAATCTTGAGTGTTCAATATGCTTTATATGGTCAAGAATTCGTTTGAGAATCTTGACTTTACGTAATACCTTATAAGGGCAAGGATTCACTGGGGAATCTTGACTGTTTGCAATATTTATACGGCCAATGATTCGTTGGGGAATCTTGACAGTTCACAATATTTATACGCCAATGATTCGTTGGGGAATCTTGACTGTTCGTAATGCCCGAAATGACATGAACAATATGAATATGAGATATATGTACGAACACCGAGGTGAGTTGGCCGTCGTTCATCGTTTATATAAAACTTTAACAAACGTCCTTCATTCTCGTTATATGTTTATGAATCCTGCACGAGTCATAAATGCTACATGTTAAAGTTTGATTGAATTATATGCACAGGTAATTTATGCAACTCGGCAAATGTTTGCGAAAATGGTGAACTCTCACTAGACATGGGCTCATTCCATTTTCCTTTTATTTTTATTTTATTTTTTCCTTTTTCCATGAATTTGTTACGAATAGGTCGTTCTTGGACGACTGTGCTCACTATGAGAATTAGGACGACCTGAACTCCTGTAGTAGCTAGTTGAAGTTAAAGATCAAGAAGGTTTTATTTGGTCTGTATTTTTGAGAATTTTTTAAAATAGGGCCATGTAATAATATTAGCATTATTGAAATAAAGAATTGTTGGTCTGTTTTGAATGACAATGAGTCCTGCTGATAACCAGACAGGCATCCGGTGAAGCCAGTTCGTTGTATGCGGGATGGTGAATCTGGGATGTCACAAGAATCGTCAATTTCCTTTTATTTATATTATCTTTCCATAATTATAAACTTTCTGGGTCAAATTTATAATAAAATAACAATAAAGGGACACTGTTGCAATATTTAAAAATTTGCAAACTCTTTGGTTTTCTTTCACGGTGCACTATTTACTTCTCCAAGAAAAATAAATTTAAAAAAAAAAAAAACAGCAACGTGGCTATTACCTCAGGGCTAATCTGCAAACATACTCATTTAAACATCAATGTGCATGAAATCAGAAATCTTAATCAGCAGTACTTCTAATTTTTTCAAATATCACATTTCATTTTCATGCTTCCCGAACTTAAAAATTTTGCCCCTTCTTTTCCGGGGAGCAAAGTGATTCATGATTTTGACACTGGAAATGGGAATGAAAATTTTCTAGTCAAATTCTTGACAAGAACAACCAAAGATTGCCACGTGATTCAAGTCTTCATCTATCTGGATCATGCAATGGAATACTCTGTTTGTCAAGTTCAGGGGATCGGGATCGCCACCAGAATGTTCTCCTCTGTAATCCAATTCCTAAGGAATTTTTTTTTTTTTTTTTTTTTTTTTTTTTTGATAAACCTCAGAATGAGGTGTCAATTTTATTTATATAAGTAACCAACTGACTAGGGAGGGCTTAATAACCTTACCCCAGAGTATAGGCATGCGATGTAGTAAAGTATGAAAAAGGAATTTGCAAAATACAATACCAACTCAACTGTCTGAGACTAATCTGAAATTTGGGATGAAAAGCCGATCTAGTCTAGCTAGACCAGCTATAGTTTGTGGTAGGTTGTCGGCTATGTAGATGGTGGTGCAACGATTTGTTGTAGCCTCCAGTGCTAAAGCATCCGCTGTGGAATTTGCTTCTCTATAAATATGTGCAATTGAGAACGATCTTTCTCCCATAACTGACCAAATCTGCCTGAACCAAGAAGTAGCCTTCCAAGGTATTCGGAAAATCTTTCTGGCCATACTAACCAACACCTGGGAATCTGACTCTATAGTCACTTAGGCCAAACTCAACCGACAGCATTCCTGCAATCCCAGCAAAAGAGCTCGGCATTCAGCTTCAAAACTAGTGCCAAATCCAAGGAATGCAGATCCTGCTAATACAACCATTCCTTCAGGATCCCGCAAGACAAAACCTGCACCAATATAACCAGGGCTACCTATTGCCGATCCATCCATATTAATTTTGTGCCCTGTGTCCGGAGGATACCATGAGACTGCAAGAATTTTCTTCCGTTTGGGTCGCCTATAGAATGTAATCATACCCTGCGCAACCCAATGGCTAGCAATTAAAGGTAGTACCAAGAGAGGCCTAGCCTGAAACAGAATGATGGAGGTTTCTTGGAATTCTTGGCAGAGGCAATCAAAATGAGCAGCTTGCGAATCATACTTCCTTCGGCCTTTTTCCGTCTAGAAATCAACATCCATGACATCCAAGCATTGGATTTTGGTTTTGATTCGTGTACCAACGATTATAAGGTTATCAAGTTCTGCACTGCAGAATGACCATCTGAATGACCATACAGAAGGCTCCAAGCTGAGCTCACAGAAGCAACAGAACCTGAAGCTAAGGAGCAACACTAGTAGCTGTGGTAAGCCTCCTCCAGCAGATCAAATCCAATTGAAACGTGATCCACCTTGATGAGCTGTCAGATCTCTTTAGATCTCATTATATATTTTTGGATCATGCTTAAGAGCATGCTTAAGTTAATGGAGTACAGCTGTCATCTCCTAATTAGTGTTTTAAGTGATCTTGACTGTCGTCAACACTCATTTCAATGATGCAAACCAGTGTCGTAAATTAGTATGCGTCACTAAGACAAATGACGGATAATGTGTCGCGAATTTTAAGCGACAATTAATTTAGTGATGCAAAAAGTGTCATACATTTGCGGCACAAGTGGGCAAAAAGAGCCACAAATTTGCTTCACCACCTTTTGCGACTCAAAAACAAGAGACGCATAATGTGTCGCATATTAGTATTTGCCACACTAAATCAACTTTTAACGACACCATTTACATGTCGCGAATACCCTTCGACGTTTTAAATGTGACGCCACATTTGTCGCAAATAATCTTGCAACATTCCTTTTAATGACCCAAATTAGTGTCGTAAATTAGTATGCGTCACTAAGACAACTAACGCATAATGTGTCGCGAATTTTAAGTGACAATTAATTTAGTGATGCAGAAAGTGCCATACATTTGCGGCACAAGTGAGAAAAAAGCGCCACAAATTTCCTACACCACCTTTTGCGACTCAATAACAAGAGACGCAAAATATAATTTGCGACACTAAATCAACTTTTAGCGACACATTTTCCATGTCGCAATAGGTCACTTTTCTTGTAATGCCGCATGTAAGCTGTCAAGTTGCTGTTTTTGGAGGGAAATTCAGTTAGAGATTATATTAGCTGCACTTGATGTGCATTGTATGATCTGTAGTCTTTAGCTTCAGGAACTTGTGTAAATATGCAGTAGGTGATTATTGTAATTAGTTTTTCCATTTTTCGTTCTTCTTCGATTAATAGAAGTTCAGAAAATTCTTTCACTCCTCTCTTCATTGTTCTTAGCTTAGTGTTTCTTACTTGAATATTGCTGCAATTCTGTCAATTCTACATGGTATCAAAGCGGTTCTAGCATCAATTAGATCCTGATCTTATAATTTGTAGCAAATCAATTGAAACGCAAGCTTCGTAATGGCAGAAAGTTCAGAGAATTTCGGAAACAATTCGACCACTGGAAATGGAGGAATGGATCGGGCAAATTGGCTAGAGTCTCAACTTATAGAGGCTATATATGACACTTCATGGATCAGATCACCCAGGTTTGATCCTAGTTACTTGTCAACTCACAGAGTTCAATTATGTGATTTGGACTAGAGCTATGACTTTGGCATTAGGAGCAAAGAAAAAGCTAGGTTTTGCTTATGGAAGTGTTAAATCACCTAGTTTCAATTCTCTGCTTTACCAACTCAGAAAAACTACTGATGATATGGTGTCTTCTTGGATAATCAACACCATCTCTAAGAGTTTGGTGGATGGATTCATGTTCTCACCAACAGCTAAGGACTATGGGATGTTCTAAGGCAAAGGTTTGGAGGAACAAATGGACCTTTGATCTACCAAATTCAGAGGGATATTGCCTTTGTGAGCCAAGGAAACATGAATTTGGTTGGATATTTCTCCAAATTGAAGAGGCTCTAGGATGAGTTTGAAACTTTGAAGCCACTGCCTCCTTGCTCTTGCATTCCAAAATGTGGATGTCAACAGAATCAAGGAGTTCAGGATATAGATAAGAATAACAAGCTTATGCAATTTTTACTTGGCTTGAATGAATCTATGGATGCTGTGAAGAATCGGATCCTTATGATGGATCAGTGGCCAATTATTGGACAGGCATATTCTATGGTTCATACAGTAGAAAGGAAAGGACAACTAGGATCCACCTATTTTGCTGTTAATGAGAATAGTGCATTGATGGTTAACTCCCAAGTGGATGGATCTACAGCTAGACATACTCCAACTGCTTCATCCAGTCGAAATATTGGAAAGAAGAAGGTGAAGAATGGCCTTAAGTGTGATTTTTGCAAAGGAGAAGGTCATTCAAAGGATTCCTGCTTCAAAATTGTAGGATAACCAGATTGGTGGAAAGGTGTGATAAGGAAAGGCTCTGAATAGCCATGCGGCTCCGAATGGCCATGCAGTGAATGTTCTGGAAACTCCTTTGGATTTTTCTGAAACTCAGGGGAATTCTAGGAAGCAGTTATTGCAAATGTCTTGCAGAGAAAATTGAGTAAGATGATGCAAGGAAGGAACAACTCTGAAGCTAGTAGTAGTACAAATGCTCCTTCTTCTACTGATCTTATTAATCTCACTCATATTGGGGAGTTTGCAGGTATGTGTTCTCATTTCATCTCTCCCTTTTCTGATTATATCAACAAAGACTCATGGATTATTGATACGGGTGCTACAAGTCATGTTTGCATTAATCCATCATTTCTCAAAAACATGAAACCAGTAGCTAGTTTCACTCCTGTGTGTCTTCCAGATGGTACAGTCAAATCAGTATCTCATTTTGGTTGGGTACACCTGTATGATCATTTGATTCTTGGAGATTGTTTGCATATTCTATTTTTTAGGTTCAATCTCTTATCTATTAGAAAGTGTGCAGTCATAGCTAAAGTCCTATTTCTATTTCATCCTGAGTTTTGCCTACTGCAGGACTAACATACTAGGAAAGTAGTTAGAGTGGGAAGAATAGTCAAAGAACTTTACATTCTTGACCGGAATTCCTTTAAGCCTGAAGTCATAAAGTCCTATAAGTTATCATTAGTAACAAATATGCATCAGTTACAACCAAAAGAAGCATTGTCCTTTCAGGAAGCTTTCCTGTGGCATTATAGATTAGGACATTCTTCATTTGATGTTCTGAACAAGCTTAAGCTGCCAATTTCTTATGATCATTGTAAACTTCATCCCTGTACTGTTTTTCCTCTAGCTAAGCAGCATAGAATTCCTTTTCCTGTAAGCACTACTCATACTACTAAGTGCTTTGATCTTGTACACATGGATGTTTGGGGTCCATATTCTAAACCTTCAATAAATGGCTGCTCTTACTTTCTTACTATTGTGGATGACTACAGCAAAATCACTTGGACATAATTTTTTAAGAGCAAAAGTGTAGTTCATTCTATCATTTCTAACTTTCTCAATTTGATTAAAAATCAGTTTCAAACTTCTATCAAGGTTATTAGAACACATAATGGCACAGAATTTACAAATTCTTCTTGTCAAACTTTGTTCTCTGAACTTGGCATCATTCATAAATCCTGTCCTTACACCCCTCAGCAAAATAGTGTTGTAGAGAGAAAGCATCAACATCTTTTGCAGATAGCCAAGTCTCTTATGTTTCAATCTTCCTTGCTAAAGAAATTCTAGGCAGAATCAGTACTTACAGCCACATATCTTCTGAATAGGTTACCTTCTGCCATCTTACAATTGGAAATCTCCTTTTGAGATTCTTCATGGATCAATTCCTTCTCTTCAGAATCTTAGAACTTTTGGTTGTTTATGCTTTGCAACCAACAATGTTCCTCATAAAGATAAATTTGATGCCAGATCCATCAAATCCATTATGATAGGGTATCCCCCAGGTCAAAAAGGGTATAAACTCTATAGTCTAGAAGACAGTAAGGTTTTTGTATCAAAGGATGTCTCATTTCATGAGTTTACATTTCCTTATGCAGAAACTGTTAGTTGTTCACATCCTCCTTCGAAGTCAGCAACACCTATTTTTAATCCAATGCCAGATTTTGATTTCAGATCTTCTCAGTCATCCATAACTACTGATTCTATCTTAAAAACATCTATATCCATTCCCACTGATCAATCTCCAATATCATCTAATACTTTAGATTCTTCCTCTGTGTCAGCATCCAATTCATTTGCAAATGAGTCTCCTGATCCTCAGCCTGAATCTCCTCATCCTGTACACCTCATTCCTCTTAGACACAACTCTAGAGTCGGAAAGCCACCCCAATGGATGCAGGACTTTGTTCTGCCTCCCACTCACAAATCACCAACTCCCTTAATCTCTCAAGCATCTGATGTTGTGCATTCCACTCTTTCATCTGCTCACATGAATTTTTTAGCTAACATATCACATATCCATAAGCCTTGTTCATATAAGCAGGCAAAGGGTCATGTTGAATGGGAAAATACTATACAGCAAGAGTTGCAGGCTCTGGAAGCTAATGAAACTTGGGATGTCACCTCATTACCTGTTGGTAAGAAAGCCATTGATTTTCGATGGGGTTTTAAAGTCAAAAGACTACTAGACGGTTCAATTGACAAGTTTAAAGCCAGATTAGTGGCAAAGGGGTATACTCAGATTGAAGGGGAAGATTATTATGAGGTATTCTCTCCTGTTGTTAAGGTGGTGACTATCAGGATTCTCATTGCTTTGGCAGCTTCCTATAATTGGCCCTTGCAGCCAATGAATGTGAATAATGCCTTTTTGCATGGCCATTTGGAAGAGGAGGTTTATATGTTACCTCTTCCTGGATACAGCAAAGCTTCTGAAGGACAAGTTTGTAAGCTGAAGAAGTCCTTGTATGGTCTTAAACAAGCCTCTAGGCAATGGAATCATGAGCTTATTGAAAGCCTGATAGCCTATGGATTTGTGCAGAGTGAACATGATCACTGTCTCTTTACCATCAACAAATCTGACTTGCAACTATTTTTGTTAGTTTATGTGGATGATCTCTTAATTACAGGTTCTTCAGAAGCTGCAATTGCTGAAGTTAAGAAGTTCCTGCATGACAGATTCACCATCAAAGACCTCGGATCTGCAAAATACTTCCTTGGGGTAGAAATTGCAAGGTCTAATTCTGGAATTTCTCTAAATCAAAGCAAGTATGCTAATGATATTCTGCAGGATTCTGGTCTTGCTTATGCTAAGCCAGTCATAGTTCCTATGATCCTTGGTCTTCTGTTGGAGGATGATTCATCTCCTCTATTTGGCGATCCTGAGCAGTACCGCAGGCTCATTGGTAGGCTCCTCTACCTTGGCTTCACCAGACCAGACCTTGCTCATGCTACACAGCAACTGAGCTAATATGTCAATGCTCCAAAACAGAATCACTGGGATGTTGCCTTACATGTTCTTTGATTTCTGAAGGGAAGCCCTGCCAAGGGTTTGTTCTATCCAGCAAAGCCTATTTCCCAATTGACTGCATATTCAGATGCAGATTGGGCTGCTTGCAAGAAGACAAGAATGTCCCTTATTGGTTTCTGTGTGTTTCTTGGGGATTCTTTGATTTCCTAGAAGACTAAGAAACAGGCTACTGTCTCTAAATCTTCTGCTGAAGCTGAGTACAGAAGCATGGCTTCCACAATTTGTGAATTACAATGGATTAGTTACCTTCTGAAGGGCCTTGTAGTTCCTATCACATTTCCAATCCCCTTTTACTGTGATAATCAGGCAGCATTATACATCACTGCCAATCCAGTTTTTCATGAGAGAACAAAGCATCTGGAGATTGATTGCCATATTGTTCGAAACCAGTACAAAGCAGGATTGATTAATCCTTTTACATTCCATCCAAGCTTCAGCTGGCAGACATTTTCACCAAGAGTCTTCATTCTCCTCAGTTTTTGTTTCTTAGTTCCAAGCTTGGCTTGATTACCTTTAATCTAGCTCAACTTGAGGGGGGTGTGCAAAATGACCATCTGAATAACCATACAGAAGGCTCCAAGCTGAGCTCACAGAAGCAACAGAACCTGAAGCTGAGGAGTAACACTGGTAGCTGTGGTAAGCCTCCTCCAGCAGATGAAATCCAATTGAAACGTGATTCACCTTGATGAGCTGTCAGATCTCATTAGATCTCATTAGATATTTTTGGAGCATGCTCTTAAGTTAATGGAGTACAACTGTCATCTCCTAAGCTGTCAAGTTGCTATTTTTTGAGGGAAATTCAGTTAGAGATTAGATTAGCTGCACTTGATGTGCATTGTATGATCTATAGTCTTTATCTTCAGGAACTTGTATAAATAAGCAGTAGGTGATTATTGTAATCAATTTTTCCATTTTTCGTTCTTCTTCGATTAATAGAAGTTCAGAAAATTCTCTCACTCCTCTCTTCATTGTTCTTAGCTTAGTGTTTCTTGCTTGAATATTGCTGCAATTCTGTCAATTCTACATGCACGACCAGAGCATAAACAAGATTGAAATGGCCAGATGCTAAAATGTACAAACTCAGTACAAATGGCGCCGCCCAGGCCTATAGTATGGTTCGAGTGTCTTCTCAATAAGCTCCATCTCCATCTCAGTAAACACAGCTGTAGTTGATCAATAAAAAAGGTCGGCGAGACAACTGACGGCGGCAGCGGCGGAGAAAAACTAGCGCAACAGCAAAGAAGTAAAGAACAGCGACTGCAATTGTAAATCTTGGTAAAACCGACCTATTCTGGCACACTATCGTAGACATTGTTGAATCTCCGTCTGCGCTCTGCTTTCTATTGTCGGGTTCTATTGCACAAAAATCCGATTATATACGGAATTAGGATTTAGAGCTATAGGAAATTACAGGTCTTTTCAAAGAAGATTCAATTGACAATTTTGACCTCAAGAAATTCCATCCGTTAAGCTACTTGGCGAACAACATTGACGGAGTGGTCTGTTTCGAGCAAAACTGATATGCGTGATGTAAGAAAACATTTTAAAAGAAAGTGTCATGTTTTACAAAAAATCATAGTTACGTGATGTTTTATGCATTTCACCCTTATATTATTATTAATATATTTATATATATGTGGAAATTTTAGTCACCAGAGTTACCATACATCATACAATATGAGAAGTCACTAATATTAATATATTTATATATTTCAAATATTTGAATGCATATACATAAGAATTCTAAAACACTACAACGGTTCTAAAAGATTTAACATGATCTTAAAATACCTTCAATTCGGAGTACAAAATTAGCCGAAAAATGCCAAAAAGGCCAATTAAATAAATAATCTAAACACATTAAGCTCCTTATATGATATTTTCCTAGCTCGATTTGTTTAGCCGTCGTTGCTTTGTTGTGATCACCCCTCCATCATTGACATTGCTTTTTGGGAAAAAAAAATGGCACAAACTTAATAAATACATTTCACTAAACGAGCGACAATGTGCCTTTTTTTTTTTTTTTTTTTTTTTCAAGGTGCCCTAAATAAAGATCCTTTAGTTAAGGTCCTTATTGCTAGCTCAAAAGTTCCAACTAAACCCATTTTAGATATTAAAATTTAACTCATGCGGCCATACCTCAGTCAACTTATTAAGAGATGCAAATAGAGATTAACTCCTGCACAAACAATAATTTAGTAATTAACGAATGCAGCATAAACCATAAGCATCTAAAGTTTCGCTACTCAAAGTTCAAAAGTGAGGTAGCGAAATATATATATCAGAAGATTTCGCAGAAACTAAGAAAAAGCCTTCCAAAAGACTGTTGAATTGATCAATAATTGTCAGCCAAACATGCATCCAACAGTCATTGAATCCACAATAGGATTGACTAAAATTATGAAAGAAATAATACTGAATCTCAATTAATAAAAAGATATAAACTATCTATTACAATAAATCAAACTACCTATTTATAAGAATAGGGCGACAAGATAACCCTCAAACTAAAAGGAAAGTAAATAATAAAATAAACCTCAAAATAAAAGGAAAGTAAATAAAACCTACACGGCTAGTGGAAACCTAATCTTAATCTTAATCAAATTAGGAACTACTCCTACACTGTAAAAGGAAGTATAATACAATACTAATCAAATTAGGACCTATTGCACAATTAAAAAATAACACTATTAATCTTAAATCTTAGGAAATATTAAATTAGGAAACTAAAAGAAAAAATTATTGAGGAATCTAAAATTGACTCTCGGCCATGCATTAAAATGGCCTAACTTTTGAACCCATCGTCTGTTCCGCATCATTCTCCTCTGGTTGGACAAAATTCGTCCTCAAATTTTCGCTAGTCGTATGTAATAATCATAAATAACAATATAGGACCAAGAGACCCAGGTTGCCTGTGAAACAAGTTTTTCTAGCTCCCTTAAGCTAATGTCAACTTCATGGAGAAGAAGTCGACCTCCAAATATAAAGTCTATACTCTTGTGTGATGTACTTTTTTCTTCAACCACGACATCTTGAATAGCGAGGTCTTCACTTTCAACCTCCTCATTGAACATCCCTACTCGGGCTGTCGAACTTAACTTCTACCTCGTCATCAACGTTGATTTGCTCAAAAGGTTCATCTTTAAGTAATTCATAAAGTTGAGTTCTAACCTTTGGAGTGATGACTCTTTGCTGCTTCTGTTGAATCTAGAAAATCTTGTTATCATGCTCTTTATCCAATTCCTTGTCTGTTATAATTTTGACGTGGCAACGTACCTCTCTGATTGTAGTGTTCGAAAAGGTCAGCCACATGTGCCGTCAAACGATCCACCATGTTATCCATCATAACTACCATTCTTTGTTCAAGGCGGTTCATGATTTGCTTTTCTAATTGCATCACGTCCTCATGTTCATAGATCTTCTCCACCGTCTACTGTTGAGGCTTTCCTCCTCGTAGTGCCATGTCTACCAAGGAACGAACCTGTCTCTGATACCAATTGAAGTAGCGGAAGCTATCTAAGAGAAGATTTCACGGAAACCAGGAAAATGCCTTCCGAAAGACTGTTGAATTGATGAACAATTGCCAATCAAATAGCCATCAACAATCACTGAATCCACAATAGGATTGCCTAAAATTAGGAAAGAAATAATACTGAATCTCAATTAATCGAAAGTTATAAACTATCTATTACAATAAATCAAACTATCTATTTTAAGAGTAGGAGGCGACAAGAGATAAACCTAAAACTAAAAGGAAAGTAAATAAAACCTACACGGCTACTGGAAACCTAATCCTAATGAAATTAGGAACTACTCCTACACGGTAAAAGGAAATGCAATCCTAATCAAATTAAGGCCTATTACACAATTCCAAAATAACACTATTAATCTTAAATATTAGGAAATATTAAAATAGGAAACTAAAACAAAGAATTATTGAGGAATCTAAGCATTAAAATGGCCTAACTTTTGAAACCATCGTTTGTTCCACATCAAAAAGGCTAATCAAAACCAGTGAATATCAAATAAATCTTTTTAGAAAATGCCATAATCCTTCTTCCAACTTATATACTTTAAGAAACGTGAAATGAACAAAATGCTATAAAGTAACAAGTATTTCTTCTCTTCAAAGAATTCAACATTTGTTTTTTTTTTTTCCAAACAGTGAATTAAATGACTGGGGGCTTGGTGACCCTTTATTACAATAAAAAATGTGAGTACAAATGAATGAGGGGGACATGTTGACCTTAGTGATAAGGATAAAATGAAAAGATAGTTCAAGAGATTTTACAGGTTTTTTATATCTCATTTTTTCTGTAAAATCTGTTCAACTTAATTTGTTATGTTTCACAATACGGGTAAGTAGTTATGTTAAGCTCTGTATTATAAATTCAGGCTTTCAATTTAATATGAGATGCAATACAATTTCTTAAAGTATCTGCTCTTTCAAAACTCCTTCATGGTATCAGAGCAGGCTTCTCTGCCAATTAATCCTCCGTCTCTATTTTGTTTTTTTCTTCTTCTTCCAACTGGTCTTCCCTTCCCTCTCGGTTGCTACCTCTGAATCCTATTTCCTCTATTTTTGTTTCCTTCTCTCATATACGGCCAACAATAGCACCAAAACTCCAACACCCATGAACCCACAAGACACCTTACGTTTATCACCATTCATAACTCCATCAAACTCCCACCTACAAACTATCTCTCTTGGAACACCTAGGTCGAAGCAATCTTGATTGGTTATGACCTTCAAAAATTCATTGATGGAACTCACCTTGCTCTAGCCTCCACTCTGACTGCCAACAATGTCACCACTTCCAATCCTGTATATCACACTTGGCTTTGACAAGATAAACTACTCTTTGGAGCACTAGTTGGTACCCTCTCCCCCACTATTGTACCTCTCATCACCCAATCCAAAACCTCATATGAGGCATGGAAAACACTTGCCAATACCTATGCTCGACCATCATGCGGGCATATTAAACAACTCAAAGATCATCTCAAAATCTCACTAAAGGCTCTTAATCCATCACCAACTATAGGCAATCGATAAAACTCAAGCCGATGAATTACAGCTCTTGGCAAAGTTCTTGATGCTGAAGATTTGATTGAAAAGGTGGTGGACGGCCTTGATGAAAATTACCAATCCATCGTTGATGCCATCAACTATCGTGGCACCCCCATATCCTTTGAAGAACTCCATAAAAAACTCATCAACAAAGAGCTATCTCTTCGTAACAAAACCAGTTTATCCCCGTTCCCAGCAACTGCTCATCCCACCCAGGTCCGTCCACTCCGTGGTTTGCTCACAATCACCCCACTCACCATCATGGGTCTATGCAGATTCATAGTAGCTCCAGGGGTTCCCCTACCACCAATCATCCTCCTCCTAGTCTTTTCTTGGTCAGTGTCAGTAGTGCAATACCTAGGGTCATGTGGTGTCTCGCTGCCATCTTTTTCGTCAATAGTTTCCCCAAGTTCAACCTCCTCTGAGACCTAGCTTCACACCAACACCACGACCAACATCCCCTTGGTCTATTCAAACCATTGCTGCACCTACCGTTCCTCAATCCCCTTGGTTAGTTCAGGCCAACGTTGCAACTGCAGTTCCCCAACCCAATAAATGGTTGCTTGATAGTGGCACCTCACATCATGTGACCACGGATTTAAGCAACCTTCTGTCCATAATCCGTATGATGGCACAGATAAAATTATGATTGGCGATGGCACTAGTCTCCCAATAACTCACAGTGGTTCCATCTCTCTTACCACTCCCTCTTCATCTTTTAATTTATCTGTGAAATGAAATCTTATTTCAATTTCTCAATTTTGCACTTTAAGAATACATTGATTGAGTTCTTCCCTTCTTCGTTTCCTGTTAAGGATATGCTCACGGGGACAATTCAACTACAGGGTCGGACTAAAGATGGTGTCTATGAATGGCCTCTCTCTACCACTCAAGCTCCTTTAATTGCCTTCTCTAGTGTCAAAAACAGTATCCCTGAGTGGCATCATCGGCTTGGTCACCCCTCCTTGTCAATTTTCTGAAACATGATGTCTGTATTTAAGTTGGATATGCCTCACTCAACTTATTTAAATTTCAATTGTAACTCATGTCGATGCAATAAAGCCACAAATTGCCATTTTCCACTTCTACTCTATCCACCTCATCACCCCTTGAAGTCATTTTTCCTAATATGTATAGACTGCACCGGTCTACTCTACTAATAACTTTAAGTATTATTTTGTAGACCATTTTACCAAATATATTTGGTTGTATCCTCTCAAACGCAAGTCCGACACTCATGGTGTCTTTGTACGGTTTAAGACCCTAGTAGAAAAATTCTTTAACCGTCCAATTATCACACTGTACTTCGACAACGGAGGTGAATATCAAGCACTCTGATCTTTCTTAACAATCAATGGTCTCACACCTCACTTCTCCACCTCACACTCCTGAGCATAATGGATACTTTGAACGGCGTCATCGTCATATTGTAGAAATAGGACTTGCTCTCCTCACTCATGCTTCAATGCCTCTCTCATATTAGCCCTTTGCCTTTTCTGCTGCTGTGTCTCATCAATTGCCTCCCCACTCCAACGTTAAATTTCCTCTCCCCATATGACAAACTCTTCGGTTCAATTCCCAAGTACACCAAACTTCACAGTTTTGGTTGTCTCTGTTATCCCTGGCTCCACCCATACACCTCCCATAAACTAGAGCCTTCTCCTCTCCCTGTGTGATTGGCGAATATTCTTCTACCCAAAGTGCCTATTTGTGTCTTGAACCATCCACTCGACAGGTTTATACATCTCGTCATGTTCATTTTGTTGAGTCTATTTTCCCTTTTGCCAAGCCTAACACTCCAGCTTTTCCTAGCCCTCACTCCTCTCCCATTTCTGAATGGTGCTCAATGACTCTTCCTGTCATGCCCACAACCCCTACTACCCAAACAAATACCTCGCCTTCCAGCTCACCCATCCGAACATTGCCCTGTCCAAACTGTGTCATAACATCCCAGTACCTCTGTAGACACCCAAACCTCTCCTCCACTACCCGTCTCAATCCTGAACCTTCCACTCCCCCGCGCCCAAGTCCCAGTACCTCCACTGCCCCTATACCTTCCCCCATTCTCACCAACATATGCCCTCTCCTCTATCACCAATTTCTTCCGACCCACCCTGAACTGTTGTTACTGACTCCAAAAACAATATCCGTAAACCCATCCAAAAGGTGAACTTAACCGCACAACTCATAAATGCTGAATCAAAAACCAGAGGGAGTTCTAACCATTTATACCAGTTGTGATACAAAGAAAGATGGTTTTGGAGGCCAAATTTAAATTTATTGTTTTTCAGGAACAATTTTACAAAAACTTAAATACAACTGAACATGCCAAATAAAAAACAATAATGTTCTAAACCCTTAAAACAATAAGAACACGAAAAGAAAAGGTTACCATCAATGTTCAATGGCCTGATTTTTCTGACGGGAGACCTTCTTCCTCGTCCGACCTTTCTTTTTCTTTTTTTCTTGCACCCACTCTGTTTCTGTTTCTGTTTCTATTTCGGATTCATCACTTTGTTTCACGAATTTAGGTTTTCTGCTTGCTGTTAGCTCTTCCCAGGAACGCTTTCTTTTCTTCAATCTCCGGCCGTTGCCAGAAGATGACGCCATGCTCAGAAATTTGAGATGGAACCCAGACACCAAATCTATCAAAAAGGATAGCAAATTAGATAAAAGAAAGGAAAAAATAGCAAATGAAAAGACTGCAATGAGCTACAAAAACTAGTTCATCCATGGAAACTTGAAGGGAAAATCATGATTTTTTTCACTGTACAAACTGGAGATATAAACCTGTCGCCGAATCTTGATGATGTAACCAAAATCCTGAAGAGGGAAGAAGGTAAGAAGCCTGGAAATAAACAGGTTGGAAAGGGAGGATTATCTATTTTTGTGGATGGCTGCAATCTCAGGAGCCATTCAAACAATTCTGAACAAAGGCTTTACAAACCAACCAAAAGAAAAAAAAGTGACTTTCTGGTGTCTAAACTTATACTAATGTATGTTTCTTCTTTTTTTTTTTTTTTTTTCCTTTTCTTCTGGAGTTAGATTCTAATGTATCTATTGATTAAAACCAAAAATAAGATATTCTTGTACGCTGTGCTTTGGAAGTTGTACTGGATGTTAAATATTTCATTGAAAAATGTATACTAGAACTATAAGAAAATATTTATTAGAAACAATGAAAAGTTATTACAATTTTTTTTTAAAAAATGTGAACGTTACATATCAAATACATTGACTGGATTCTTATGTTACAATTAGCACTTAAATTTGCACTGTAGCGAAACTAAATGAGTCAACAAAAAGAAAAAAATTTGTTTAAAAAGTGTATCTTATATTAAATGTGTATGATAACGGAAACTCGTCAAAAAATATAATAAAAATATAAAATTTATATTATGAACGGTAAAAGGTTATTTCAAAATTTTTATAAAGAAATGTTACATAATAAATGTCATAAAACACTTTCCCTAGCTACTTAGGTCACAATTAGCGCCGTAAATTATCGTTACGTTAACCGACTCAATGCACAAAATTTGTTTTAAAATTATGTCCAATGTTAAATTCACATAATAATTATGGTCAAACATGTTGACTAACTACGTTCGTTACAGTTAACCTCTTTAAACCGGTATCATTATAAATCTTGATGATTCATCAAAAAGGTTTGTTCCAAAATTGTGTCTAATATTAAATGAATATAATGATGCGATCATGTCAAAAAGTATATTAGAAGTATACAAATATATGTTAAGAACTATAAAAAAAAATTCAAAATTAAAAGATGTTACATAAATATAAGAGTCAAACACATTAATAGCTACTTACATTACCATAAGCCCCTTTAAACCGATAGTGTTACAGAACTAAATGAGTCAGCAAAAAGATTTTGTTTAAAAATCGTCTCCAATATTCAATGTATATGATGATGCAAACACATTAAAAAAATATATTAAAAGCTGTAAGAAGTTACTATAAAATTTAAAAACCCACATAACAATTATGGTCAAACATGTTGGCTGGCTACTTATGTTAGAATTGGTCTCTTTAACCTCGTAACTTACAAATCAAGATGATTCATCAAAAAATATCTGTGTCTAATACTAAATGCATAAGGACACAATCACGTCAAAAATTATATTAGAAATATAAAAATAAAGAATAAAAAACTATAAAACATTGTTTCAAAATTTAAACACATTACATAATATTTACAAAGAAAAACTTTAACGGGCTACTCACGTTACAATTAGCCCCTTTAAACTGATATTGTTACATAACTAAATGAGTGAGCAAATATATTTTGTTCAAAAATCGTGCCAAATATTAAATGCATATTATGATGCAAACACGTCAAAAAATATATTAGAAATATATAAAATACAATACCTTGTTTCTTTAATGCTTTTGGTTCATTACAAGAAAATAAAAACAAAATGGTATTCTGCATAACATATACAATAAATAAGGTGCATATTTCACAGATGGAATAAATCGTTTCTCATTAATTCTACAACATATATAAGAGTTTGAAGGTTGATACTTTTTGTCTTGGCATTTCCTTTGAACTCCTTTTGAAGAATTTCCCAGGCTTCTTGGGCTCTTTCTGAATTCATGAATCTTGAAAAAATATCTGGGCTCACTCCTTGTTGAATAATTGAAATGGTTTTTGAATCTCTTTTTCTATTATCTCTGAGAACTCTTCTTTCTTGATCAGAGAGAGTTGTTGTTTCCCCTGGCTCTTCATATCCATCTTCAACATATTCCCATAAGTCTAGTGACCTTAAAATTGTCTTCATTTTAACACACCAATGATCAAAATGCTCACCAGAAAATAAGGGAATTGGAGGACCTTCATAATTCTGGTTTGCCATCTTTTGTGGTTGGGCTCTCTCAACCAAGCTCTGATACCAAATTATCTTGGAGAGACAAGAAAACTTTTGGAGGAAGAGAGGCTTTTACTATTCTTTGATTGTAGTCCTACAAACTCACTTGATTGATTACATGAATTCAGCCTCCCTATTTCTAGTTGCCATACAACATTTTAGACTAGTCACATTTAATCACATCCCACGAATTTTCCATCTGCCACATTCATTGTCTAGAAATACTAACAAACATAAATCAATGAACTTGACTAGTCTACCATAGGAATTCTAAAAGACAATTCATAAATTATTTTGTTCATTGCACATTACCAACAAAGACCATGGCATCGCTGTTTGGATCATTGAATTTGATGATGATGTTCTGCCTCTGCTTCTGTCCTTGCCTCCAGTGCATCTGAACTACTTGCCTTCCTTCTTCCCAACCAAAATGGGCTTTCAATAGTTCTGCCATCAGGTTGTGGAAAAGGAACTGCCCGAATATCAGAACTTTCTCCCCGACCATATGGTAGTGGCTAACAAGCTCCATTACAAAGGTGGTTTTCACACCCGCTGTATAGTCAAGGTTGAGCTACTCCAAACCATCGAGATCGATCTCAGCTCTTTCCTTCTCATCCAGTTTGCAATATTTCACCTAGTATGGATGAGTAGAGACCAATGCAACTCTGTGGTCATCCTTGAAATTTGCATTGTGGATTTCAACCAAATCAATGAGATGCTTCTGCTCTGGTTGGGGATTTAAAAGTATGATGTATGACTACATCTTTCAAACCAGGGAAATTACTTTTAAGAATGTGACCTTTGTGAATGTGGACAAATGGGTCAATGGCAACTTGTAGTTTCTGAATGTCTTTGTCAACCGCTTTGTCCAACGAGTGATTGCCAGTCTCCATCCCTTTGTGTTCTCTCCTCTGTGAATACATCCCCCTTGCTGTGATCATGTTGGCAAATGTCTTCTCTTTTGCAAGAAGTTCGGCTATTGCCGGCCTTGTGACACCCCACCCCGACCCCCCTTTAGGAGCCATTCCTAAGGGTGATCGACTAGGCATCATCAGGGCTCTCGCCCACAGTAACAGTAAAATAAATTTTGTCGTTGAACGACGTTCCATAAATAACTTGAATAGAGGTAAAATTGTCAGTAACACCCCACTGGGAATCACTACATTACTGAGTTCACGCGAAAGTAAATGCTGGATAAGTGTCTGTGGAAATAAATCAAATGTATTTCCTAATTATTCCAATCGCCACTGTAGGCCCTACTCGTGAATGGCGACGTACGAGACT